>JAFLJL010018128.1:0-40653 GCA_018398815.1 Conus ventricosus
ATTTTGACATAGTTCAGTGTCTCAAACAAGACCAGGTAGAGGAGGCAGAGATCAATAAGATCAAGTCGCAATCAACCAGTACATGAAACTTTACAGAACTTACTTTGGCCATCAATCAATGTCATCCCAAAGCAGCACTTCCCTGAAGATCACTGTGCTGACTGGATCCAGAGATGGAAATTTGGGTCAGTTTTACATGAGCAGGGGAGATAACATAAGATTAAGATTAAAATTACAGTCCCATCAACAGCAAAGGTTATCTCAGGACTGTCACCACGTTTCAATCTACCACGTTTACATATTAAAAAAGGATTAAAAGCAGAACCTTACCCAACCCATTAAAAAAAAAGATTAAAAGAACTAACCCTAGGATTTAAAAACCAACACATTGAAATCACTAACAGTAATCTGCAAAAATCAATACTGGGTAGAGAAAATCTAACAACACCAAATTCACACGCGATAAAATATATTCACTTCTTTTAGGAAGTCAAAAATATAGTCAGGGGGAACATCACGAAAAAGAATCTTCATGTTATCTGCAGTGTAATGTTTCCTTCTAATGTCTTATCAATTCCAGCAGTCTAAAAGAATATGTTGGACAGACTATCACAGGCAACCCAAAAAGGCAGGTCTTCTCCCTTCAATAAAAACACAGGCAACCCAAAAAGGCAGGTCTTCTCCCTTCAATAAAAACAAACGAGTAAAATAGGCATGACCCGTCCTCAATCTACACAATACTGTTTCTCCCTTTCGACCACCAGCAGTCATGGGAAGATGTTCCTTTAACCTTTACCAGCCGAGTCGTTCAAAACTGGACGACAGGATTTCTCTCCCTTGAGGCGAGTCGTCCAAGTCCGGATGACGGACAGACAGTACTTTCTGCTGTGTCGTCTACTTTCAGACGACGGGAACATAAAAAAATTCCTACACTTTCCATGTAATGGTCCAAGGGAAATAAGCCATGTAATTAGTCTTGGGGATGTTGTAGCGAGTAGTAGACCTTACTTTCAGTGCTCTACCGTGAACTTGGCTGACCCCAGCAGGTTTGAAACAAAGAGACTGGCGGCACCGGGCTTTCCCACTAAGCGCGTGCACACGTGGCATTTCCTGTGCCAGCAAAAATGTCGGTCAGGCGAGGGGGTGGCAGCAACTTCTCGCTGAACGAAGCTCTAGAAATCATCTTGCAAAGCGGGTCTGATGAGGAGGGCAGTGAATGTGAGTCGCTGAACGATGAAAGAGAGGAGGAAATAGAGCTGTTCAAAGATGCAGCTCAGAATAATGATTCTGATGATGAATCGGCATCACTTGCAGCAGACGCCGCCGCATCACACGTGGTGGCCGATTCAGTTGATTCGGACACTAACGCAGCCAATGCTAATGCTGATGTTGCATACCTATTTGATTCGGATTCTGACAGCGATCAGACTGTCAATTATGACTACCAACCGAATCAAGAGGATGTTGTGAAAGAACGGAATAGAATGTAAACAAAGAACTTTTTTTTTACTTGTCAGGCATGTTTTTCAGCGCACAGTCGTGTCTATACATTGAAAGTAAATGATTCAAAATTACTATGTTCGATTAGTTGAGTGTTTGTTCTTTCCTATGACACCTAACACAACACTGTCAGTTGTTGTCTAGCTACCGTAAAAAAAAAATAAAAAAAAGTAGCGAAATATGCACGTCAGCAGGGAATGAGCGCACGTGCGCGAGCTGCGGCGGCCGGGAACTGTGCTGCGGCACCGCCCACGGCCAGATAGTATTAAATCTGGACGTATTTGACGAAGCATGCCACTGTCAACCAGCTGAAGCGCAGAGCATGGGGTATCAGAAAAGATAACCAGAGGCTGACCCCGATCATGAAAGAGCAAAGGATGCAAGCATCCCCCATAATGCAAGACACGCCCAAGAAAAAAAAAGAACGGAAAGGCGATGTGATATTCCAAATTTAAGACCATAAACAAATCCAGAATCTCTCTCCCTAACTCTCAAAAACATGCATAGATAGATAATGTTGCTTATAGCCCAGCCGACCGCAAAGGGCCATATCAGGGCTGTCACCATGTTAAAATCAACTCACCAGTCATTAAAAAAAAGAAAAAAAAAAAAAAAAAAAAAAAAAAAACTTTCACACACTTGTTAAATGACATCGTCTACAAACGCACCAGAAAGCTGGAATGGGAGATTTCCCTACTTGAAGTTCCGGATCTGGAAAAAACTGACGGAAATTATGGAAGTGAATACACTGGGTTTTTGTAGCAGAAAAGGTGAAACCGTTTTCATCCGCCCACCGATGGATTTTATCTACGCAAAGCTGGAGCCTGCGCTGGACACTCGGGTACAGGCTTCCAGTTGCGTAGACAGCAAAATCATCCACAAACAATGAGCAGTCTGAACCCTGCTGAACTGAATTCACAATGTTGTTGATCTTAATACTAAAGAGGGCAGGCGATAGTATGCTCCCCTGTGGAACACCCAACTCCTGCTCGTGGACATCAGAGAGAGTGGTGCCAACCCGGACCTGAAACTGTCGTTCTGCCAAAAAATTTTGAATAAAAAGCGGAAGATGACCTCGAAAACCCAGATCGTGGAGATCATGAAGTATCCCCGACTTCCAGGTGGTATCGTAGGCCTTCTCCAAGTCGAAGAAAATTGCCACTGCATGCTGTCTGTTTAAAAAAGCGTTCCTAAGTGTAGATTCCAGACGAATCAAATGGTCAACTGTACTACGATGTTTGCGGAAACCACACTGTTCTTTCGCCAAAAGGCCATCGGTTTCGAGTTTCCACATGAGCCTAGCATTGACCATTTTTTCCATCAATTTACAGACACAGCTGGTCAAAGCTATGGGACGGTAGTTAGATGGATTAGAAAGATCTTTTCCAGGTTTGGGGATGGGAATAATGAGGGCTTTCCGCCAAGAGGGTGGAAAGCAACCTGTAGTCCACACGTGGTTGTATACCTGTAACAGGATGTTCAGACCTTCTTGCGGAAGATGTTTCAATAGTTGATAATGAATGTCATCTATACCTGGAGAGGAATCGCTGCAAGAGAGTAAGGCAGATTTCAGCTCGTTTAATGTGAAAGGAAGATTGTAGTCTTCCATGTTGTCGGATGAAAAGTTGCAGGGTGATTTTTCTTTTAGGGCTTTGTTTTTGACAAAAGTGACTGATTTATTAGAAGAGGAGGAATTCTTTTCAATGGTTGAAGCAAGCAGATTAGCAACTGCTTTCTTCTCTGTTATTAAAGAATCCGAAAACTTGAGATGGTTCACAGTGGGACAGGTGTTCTTCCCTTTGATTTTCTGAAGAAGTTACGTTCAAGCAGCTTATGTGTTTTCTGAAAATTTCTAATAATCGTACTGAAGATCCTGATGACAAACTTGCAGAAGCTAGATTTCTAATGGAGTTTATTAGGCGTAAATGTCAAACATTGTTTCATCCTTATCAGAACATATGCACTGATGAACGCATGGTTAGAAATAAAGGTAGATATAGCTTTAGACAGTATATTGGGGATAAGCCTACTAAGTGGGGGATGAAATTATGGGTTTTAGCTCATTCTTCAACAGGTTATACTTATGATTTTGATGTGTATTTGGGTAAAAAAAATGTTTCTTCTGGATTTGGTCTTGCATATGATGTTGTTATGAAACTTGTTTGTTCTCTAATAAATCAAGGTTATCATCTGTTTTTTTGATAATATTTATACTAGCATTCAGCTGGTTCGAGATTTGACTGGGAAAGGTATCAGCGCATGTGGGACTATCATAGCCAACAGAAAAGGTTTTCCTCAACAACTGAAAAATGTCAGAGAGTTTGAAAAAAGGGCAAATAGGGGTGATATCAGATGGTGAAGGAGGGGGACATACTTGCTATGCAGTGGCGAGACAACAAGACTGTTTCATTTCTGTGCCATCAATTCATACAGCAAATAGCTCTAGCTTTGTTCACCACAGATCAAAGGTTCAGGGGCAATTTAGAAATATCAATGTCAGACAACCATCTTTAGTCAAGGACTATAATGAACATACGGGTGGGGTGGATAAAAGTGATCAACTGATCAACAAATACAATGCATTACGTAAAACTAACAAATGGTGGATGGAAAACACTCTTTTTAGTCTGGCAGAAACCTATTTTAACCTATTTTTGTCGTCCACACACAATTGTTCTCGGCGGTTTTGGGTAGTTTGGGGCATATAGATCAAATATCCGACTGATGCCACTCTGGCATCATTGAGCATTTTTCACAAAAATTAAATAAAGAAAAATTAAAATGCATGATCTGTCCTTTTAGCCCACGCGGAATACCGTAGTTTTTTGAACAGTCAGTCGATGCCACCAGCTGCGTTATCTCTGGAATTCATCACGCTTCCAGCGTCGGACAAAGATTCTTTGTGCCAGTGTTCCGTCCCGCTGGTCTCCCTGCGCTTTCACTGACTGCGGTACCAGAAACCAGTACGATTTGCCTCACTATTTCACTCTACATACACAGGCGTTCCATTTATTGCAAAATTTTGCGTAATTATTGCGTTTTTCTGCCTTCCTACGCATTTTTTTCGCGGCCGTGCGTTTAGCGACGCAATTTTCCCAGGACCCTGTTCTCAACCGCAAGCCTATGTCAGAGGGGCAAAACACGGCACAGACCTACAGTAGACTGCTTGACACCGCTGACAAACGAGCCTCCCCGCCCGTACGGTTGAGACGAAACGTTTGAACCTGTGCGCTCCGACCAGTCAGTGTCGAACGGACGGAGTGCTTCACGAAACGTTTGAACCTGTGCGGTCCGACCTATATGCGAGTTTTAAACCTTTCGAGTTTGATCCCGCATGCCGCTTCAAAGGACTGTACAATTGAATACGAAGCTTTTTCTCGAATATTTAGATTCTTATAATTTTTTGAGTTGACATTCCAAAGCACATCGTGGCCTTGGTACGATTCAATCAAATGTTTGGTCTCCGAATCGGACAGTCTGATCGCCTTGCTGGACGACGCCATTTTTCCGTTGTCATGGGTGTTCGCTCAATGCTGAGCGTTGATTGGTTGGAGGATACTAGCTGTCCGTTTCGAATAGATCACGGTGTATCTCGAACGGTCAGGTCGAACTGGATGCCGAAGTCCGTTTGAGACGTACGTTTACTATGACAGACGCTCCGTTTGGGATCGGGTTCGACCGGTACGTCCGAAGCGTACGGGCGGGGAGGCTCGTGTGTCAGCACATTTTACTCTGTGGCACTGGCTGACTTTTTGCTAGATCAAGAATGTTCCAAAACGCCTCATCCTTTCTCCCCTCGAAATAAAATGGAATCTTTCCCGCGTCTGCGATGGTGCCATCTTCCAATCGGAATACGTTATGACTTCCGGGGCTCCCACGCACACACGATCATCCCGGACTCGTGTGGCACAGAAAACGATTCAGAGCTGTTTTGACGGGAGTGAGTACAGTTTACTTTGTTGCGCATTTTTTTCAGCGCTGACGCAATTTTTGCGGAGGCGTGCGTTTCTTGACGCAAAAACTAAAAAGTCAGTGGAACCCCTGATACAGCTGTTATTTCTTCGTTAAATCAATTTCCGTTGTTAAGTTATAAATCAGTTTATTCTGATAATAATCCATAACCACAGAGGATATAATCTGCGCTTGAATATCTTACTTTTCCAAAATGTACCGGCGGGGCCAGAACTGACCAAGAACAAATTCGGGTGTGACGTCAACTCCGCCACAAAGTACAGCAAGTTTCCAACTTTTGAACGGATTCTTTAAATGGTAATGACACGAGAAACGTATGCAATATTTACTGATAGAAACCATAATCTTTCCATATTATGTCATTAATTGTGTGCATGTCGTATATATTTGTTGTTTGAAGGTAAGATCTGATGGCACAAAACTGTGTGTAAATGTTTTTGTGTGTGAGAGAGTGTGTTTGTGTGTGTGTGTGTGCATGCGTGTGTAATAGAGTATACTAATGAGTGTGTTTGTGTAGGTAAGATAAGATAATGTTGCTTATAGCCCAGCCGACCGCAAAGGGCCATATCAGGGCTGTCACCACGTTAAAATCAACTCACCAGTCATATAAAAAAAAAAAAAAAAAAAGAAAAAAAACCCCACTTTCATACATCTCATTAAATGACATCGTCTACAAACGCACCAGAAACTTTGTTAAAAATCTTTCTACCGTAAAATCTTAAATCAGATGAAAAATGTTAATCTCTCTCAAAAACTCGAGGATCACATCAGGCGGGACATCCCTGAACAGGATCTTCATGGACTCCGCCGTAAAATGTTTGTGTCTCACATCGTGCAAGTCCCAACACTCTAAAAGAACATGTTTCAATGTGAGTGGCGCATGACATGGAATGCACCACGGAGCTTCTTCACTCTTTAAAAGGTAAGCATGGGTAAAATACGAATGGCCGGTGTGCAGCCGGCACAGAACCGTTTCCTCCTTACGACCTCCCGACGTGGATGGGAGGAAGTCCTTAAGGTTTGGACGGATCTGAAAGAGTTTGTTACTCGTCTGTGTGTTCCAATCCTCCTGCCAGAGGTCCCTCACATAATCGTTAATTTTGGGTTTCACATCTGAACAGGGGATATAAATGTTGGACAGTTTCTCTCTTGTGGCGTTCTTGGCTAAACGATCAACCATTTCGTTCCCGCCGATGCCAACATGACCAGGAACCCAAGCAAGAGTAATGTTGTAACCGTCCGCTTTCAACTTGCTAAAAAGTTCAAAGAAATGCAAAAGTTCTGGATGCTGAAGGTTGCGGCCAGCTATGGCTTCCAAAGCTGACAGCGAATCCGACAGAACCAGAAAGTCCCTCTTTGAAGAATGTGAGATTATCTTCAAAGCCAGTACCAGAGCAGTAAGTTCAGCAGAATAGACAGAAGCATCGGAATGGATATGTTCCAACAGTATCTGAGAAGGAGCCCCAGGGCAGTAGGCTGCACAGGCCACTCCATCCTCAGACTTGGAACCGTCAGTGAAAACTTTTTGATAGGATGGGAATTTCGAACAGAGGTCAGCATACAATGCCTTGTACGCCAGAGAGCTGGTAGACTCTTTGCGAAAAGCTGCAAGATCAAAACGAATCTCTGGTGTGAAGAAGGTCCACGGTGGTTGATCCGGAAACTTGGAAAAATCGGACACAACTCCTAGGTCTATACCTGCATTCCGCACGTGAGGCCGCATACGAAGACCAAACGGCGGAATACATTTTGGGTTGTTTTCAAACTTACTTTGGAGTGTGTTTGTGTGTGTGTGTGTGTGTGTGTGTGTGTGTGGTGTGTGTGTGTGTGTGTGTGTGTGTGTGTGTGTGTGTGTGTGTGTGTGTGTGTGTGCGTGCGTGCGTGTGTGTGTGCGCGCACGCATTAAAGAATATGCTTTCTCTCTCTCTCTTTTCAGGTCCAGATGGAGGTGTGTTTTTTCCAACAACACTTGAGTTCACTCCAGTGCAAACAATCTACATATGTTCCAACCACCAAATGCGGCGTGGACAGAATCACCAAAATCATCCATTCAAGCAAAGAAAGGGAAGACACTATTCACACAACACTGGAGCAGATGCTTTCGTCTTCTGAAGCTACTTTCATATACTGTCACCGCAACTGTGTATCCACTTACACATCTTCAGTTCACATACAGCGCCATCTGAAACGCAAAAATGCAACTGTCCAAATTTCAAAGCAACCATCTCCGGCCAAAAAAGTCAGAAGGTCACAGGCTCAATCCTTTGATTTTCACAAACACTACATATTTTGTGGAGATGAATGCATGGTTAAAAGAGACCCCAAAAATCCAAGCAGATTCAGGAATGCATTTGAATGCAGAACCGCAGATAGAGGAGCTTCCGGGGACTTCAAAGAGGTTCTGGGTGTATGTTAAAAAAGAAATGACAAATGGGCACAAGAAGTGCATGCTCGCCTGCAGGGTGCTGTAAGCGACCTACATGCTGCTGAAGGACGATACCACAATGACTGCAGAATCAAGTTTATGGCACCCAAATCTGTGGATGCTGCAAACAAACATCTGGTAGCAAACCAAAAAGCCCATGATGCGTTGTGTAGAGTCATTGAACATCTTGAAACAAACAAGACATCTCTGTTCACATCTGTTGGTATACAGGACGAATATACACAACACGGAGGAACAAGTCTATCCAGAATGCAACTCCAACAGCAGTTACTTGATTACTCCAGAGATGACCTAATTATTCTGTCTTCAAAAGGACTTGCCAACATCCTCGTATTTCGTGAGAAAGCTAAAATCCTTGTCAGTCTAGTTGAAGAAGAGGAGGAGGATGTATCCATAGGAAGAGTGGCGACGATTGTTGCACAAGAAAGCAAAGATTCCGTTTCTTGCAAACAAACCTACAAAACCAGAATTGACATTGAGACAATCACCAGCAGTGTTAGTCCAACACTGGTGTCCCTCTTATCTAAGATATCTGACAAACTGAACCAGACACTACCAGCTATTCTGATTGGCAACATGATCACCTCGCTCATCACAAATACTCCCACCCCTTTACAGGTTGCTCTTGGTGTGCTTGTGAGACAAAAACAACTACTGCAAACCATGTATGACTTTGGAGTGACGTGTTCATACGATGAAGTTACAAGATTCAGAGCATCAGCAGCAGCGCACACTGAACTTGAAAGTGACGTGAAAACAATAATGGATGCAGACAACGGTCTTGTGCAGCAGTTGCTAACAATTTTGATGCCAACATATCTTCACAAAATGGCCTCAAGTCTACACATGCACTTGCTCTTTTGCTTACCCAAAGCCAGCCAAGCATCACAGAATCAACGAGCTATCCAGAAGAAATCAAAAGAAAAAGCAAAACTGAAATACAAACTCCAGTTTCATCTATAACAAGAGTCCACGTCTACAAAGGACCAAAGAAACCTGCCATGCCCCCAACAGGATCCCAACCCTCCAGATCTGTGCCCCACAGAGTTTGGGTGGTACAAAACAGACTCGACCCTTCTGCCTGTTAGACAACCCCCTGGCGTTGAAGCTGCCCCTGCAGAAGTGCTGAAAATGTTGAAATGTGGCTGCAGCACAGATGAGCCATGTTCAACAGCACGATGTGGATGTGCCACAGCACAGATGACCTGCACTGTCTTCTGCAAGTGTTACTGCCAGAACCCGTGGACCAAGCGTGCTTATGTTCAAGACAGAGAAGGCAGTGATGAAGAAGAGGAATAATATGACACAGAATGTGCAGTGTAACTGATTTGTTCTTGGATCCAGATACGGACTTACATGTGTCAGTCATAATACATGATTCTACTTGAGTACTTTCTGTAATGTTGTGGGACCCGATAAAACAAATCTCTGATTATGACTTTGTGCGCAATGTGTCATCCTCCTGTAGACATTTCAATCACCAGCTTTCCACTGGCTGTAGAAGGGATTTCACTGCTTGAGATTTTGGGCGTTACAGCGTAAGTCAACAGCATGAATATTGCTTGTGTAAATGTTTGCACGCATGTGCGTGTACACTCGCATGCACACACACATTAATATATAACCACACACAGACGCACACGCACACACACACACACACACACACACACACACAAACACAGAGGCAACTACACACACACAAATGCACTTTTATTTATACTGTTTCTATGATTCAGTTCTCTCTCTCTGTCTGTGTGCTCTCTATTTCTTTATCTCTTTTTAATTCTTTTTTTTTTCTAATTCCAGTAATCCTCGATGTGCATGAAACATTTTTTTTAAAACTCCTTTGATAACCATATAAATCCCATATCTTATATATTCCAATTCTAACTCAGGAATCATTCAGATAATACAGTGTTTACTTTTATCAGAAACGCGGTGATTGTGTGAACCTGCGGAGTCACATTTCAAAGTTATAGTGGCCATCTTGGCAGCACTTGTGGATATGATAATCATATTATTATGCTCATAATTATGCTGTAACTACATACTGTGCATATGTGTTATATGAAACAAAACTGATGTTGAACTGGTCTTTAAACGCATGTTCTATGGGATGTGGGTCATTTCATTTAATGATTCATACTTGAGCGGCCATATTGGCGGCCATCTTGGATTCATAAACATATATTTAACAGTATAAAAAAGTTTTATACTGTCAAGTAACCTCTAAGTGTCATTTTAAAGCAAATTGTTTAAAAGAAACAGCACTATTTGGGACATGGGGAATTTTTAAAGATTTTTTAAAATTTGACGGCCGCCATCTTGACGGCCATATTGAATTTCTCAAAATGCTCAACATTGGTGAGGTGGCATCAGTTGGATATGTTATCTATAAGCATCAAGCAGCTCAAAAACACTTAAATCAATTATGTGTCCCAAAATGTTAGGTTAGGCTAAATATCATCACTTGGCAACCGGACTATTTTTTCATTTTATAGACATTGCACGTGTAAATGCTTTCATTTTATTTCAAGACTTTAGGAAAAGGCACCCAGACATTCCAGACCTACAGGGATGTAATAGGTATGGGCAATTAGATTTTACTTTAGAACTGATCAGGCAGCTTGCAGGTTTAGGTGAATATGAAAAAGTTCCAGACACATCAGTCAAAGTAGTATTTACAAAACATTCCGTTGTGCCTGTAAGGACAAAAGACAGAAGGAATTGTAAAAAATGTTATGCTAATTTCAAGAACAGAAAACCAATGTGATGTGTGCTACTTGTAGAAATCACCTGTGCTTTGTGGACATTAGAAACTGTCTTCTTAGTTTTCATGAAGGGTAGGTCATGTATGCATGTGTGTGAGGCTGAGATAAATGGGGATGGGGTGGGGATGGGAGTCTTTTTTTAAAATATTTTTTATTCCTGTATCATTCATTGAAACTTCTGAATGTGCGTATTCAGTTCATTATTGCCAGGAGTGTTTTAACTACGGAAAAAAAAGCCAGAGTGGAAGTATGTGGAAGGAGAAAAAAAAGTGGATGTTGTACCAATTCTATATACTATTTTGATTTCTTTCACAGAATGCTTTGTGCCATTCTTTTTTCTTTTTTTTTTTAATTTAGAAGATGCCTAAAAACAAAACTGTTACTTCAAAGACATGTATCTTTTTCTGTTCATGATCTCATGTGCATTCAAAGAACCAAAATCAACTGTAACCAATATGAAACAGGTCAGTTGTGTGGATGGGGTGAGTGGTCCATTTTTAGTAACAATACGAACAAATATATTGTTGAAAAAAAAAGATTGAACATTATTAATATACTTGTGTATTTGTAACCTTTGGTTGCTACCTTAGTGTTAACTATGCAAGATCTTGCGATTTAAAAAACAAGTAGTCTTTTGTGGCATAACACATGAATTTTTAATTAGTATTGATCAATCTGGAAAAATGGTCATGTATAAATTCTAAGCACTGAACATGTGCTATTTGACACAGGGCAGTGAAATTTGTTTTAAATGAAAGAAAAATGACTGCTCTTCCAATTAAAGTTTAAATGTTGAACCTGAACTGAATGTCTTGGACTTTTGTTTTGAGAGAATGGGAGAAATGCTGAAAATGGGCACAATTTTAATTTTCAGTAACACAGGTCAAAGGTCATCAAAATGTGTACGTTCTGAAATTATCTCAGAAAATAATATATTTTTTTAAATGTGGTGTATTCTCAACATTCTGACATATTACACATGAAATCTGGTCCATTTATATATAGTTTTTTTAGCATTTTATAATTGTTGCGTAACTATGGCACCAAAAAATGCAAAAACCTCAAGAACTGTTGAGATAAGATAAGATAATGTTGCTTATAGCCCAGCCGACCGCAAAGGGCCATATCAGGGCTGTCACCACGTTAAATCAACTCCAGTCATAAAAAAATATTAAAAAATAAAAAAAACCATTTCTCATCTCATAATGACATCGTCTACAAAACGCACCGGGAACTTCTTTAAAAATCTTTTTCGTAAAATCTTCATCAGTAAAATATTAATCTCTCTCAAAAACTCAAGGAATCACACAGGCGGGACATCCTGAACGGTTTCTTCATTGGACTCCTGTAAAATGTTGTGTTCACACGTGCAGTCCCAACACCAAAAGAACATTTTATTGTGAGTGGCGAAGACATGGAATGCACCACGGATTTCTTAAACTCTTAAAAGGTAAGCATGGGTAAAATACGAAGGGCCCGTGTGCGCCGACAGAACCGTTTCCCTTTACGCCTCCCGAGTGGAGGGGGAAGTCCTTAAGGTTTGGAGGATCTGAAAGGTTTGTTACTCGTCTGTTTTTCCCAATCCCCCTTTGAAGTCTCTACATAATCTTTTTAACTTGGGTTTCACGTCGAACAGGGATATAAATGTTTGGGAACAGTTTCTCTCTTGTGGCGTTTTGGGCCTAAACGATAACCATTTCGTTCCCGCGATGCCAACATGACAGACCCAAAGCAAGGTAAGTTGTAACCGTCCGCTTTCAACTTGCTAAAAAGTTCAAAAATGCAAAAGTTCTGGATGCTGAAGGTTGCGCCAGCTATGGCTTCCAAAGCTGACAGCGAATCGACGAAACCAGAAAGTCCCACTTTGAAGAATGTGAGTTATCTTAAAAGGGCCCAGTACCAGAGCATAATTTCAGCAGAAAGACAGAAGCATGGATGGATATGTTCCACGTATCTGAGAAGGAGCCCAGGGCAGTACTGCACAGGCCAAACTCCATCCTCAGACTTGAACGTCAGTGAAAACTTTTGAAGGATGGGAATTCGACAGGGTCAGCATACAAGCTTGTACCCCAGAGAGTGGTGACTCTTTGCGAAAACCTGAAAGATAAAAACGAATCTCTGGTGTGAAAAGGTCCAAACGGGGGTTTGATCCGGAAACTTGGAAAATCGGAAACTACTCCCAGGTTTAGACCTGCATTCCGCACGTGAGGTGCATACGAAGCCCAAACGGCGGAATACATTTAGGGTTGTTTTCAAACTTACTTTGGAATGGAGGGTCCAAAGACACAGTCAAGGGCCCAGGATTCGCGGTTTCTGAGAACAGTGGGATTTTATAATTTAAAGACAGTTTCAGCCTGCGTTGGAAAATGAAGGTTCGCCGGGCCTCTGGTACAGGCTGTACACAGGGGTGGTGCGGAACGCTCCAAGACAAGATGAAGCCCTTGATGGTGGATAGGGGTCAAAGTTGAAGTAAGAGGGTCTTTGCGGGAGCTAACAGACAACCGTAGTCCATTTGGGAACGCCCAAAGGCCTGTAGAGGTGCGAAATTTTTTCTTATCAGCCCCAGTCAGTGTGCGCTAGACCCGCGAATATCAGAGTTTTCTGCAAGAAGTTTTGGGTTTTTGATGTGGCGAGAAAGTTCAGTTCTGGTCAAAAATGACCCCAAAAATTTGGATTTGGCCTTTTTAAAACGGGAAATTGGGAGATTTCCCACTTGAAGTGGACGGGAAAAAATGACGGAAATTAGGGAAAGTGAATACACTGTTTTTGTAGCAAAGGGAAACCGTTCTTCATCGCCACGAGGATTTTATTACGCAAAGCGGGCCTGCGTGGACCCCTCGGGTACAGGTTTCCAGTTGCTTTACGCAAATTCACCCACAAACAATGAGCTGTCTGACCTGTGAACTGATTGAACATGTTGTTGATCTTAATACTAAAAGAGGCAGGGGGATTGTGCTCCCTGTGGAAACACCAACTCCTGCTGTTGGACTCAGGGAGTGGGCCAACCCGGACCTAACCCTGTCGTTCTGCCAAAAAATTTTGGGAATAAAGCGGAAGATGACCTCGAAAACCCGATCGTGGAGATCATAAAGTATCCCCGACTTCCAGGTGGTATGTAGGCCTTCTCCAAGTCAAAGAAATTGCCACTGCATGCTGTTTGTTCAGAAAGGCGTTCCGAAGTGTAGTTTTCCGACGAATCAATGGTCAACGGTAGTCCGATATTTGCGAAACCACACTGTTCTTTCGCCAAAAGCCATCGGTTTCAAGTTTCCACATGAGCCTAGCATTGACCATTTTTTCCATCAATTTACAAACACAGCTGGTCAAAGCTATGGGACGGTAATTTGAAGGATTAGAAAGATCTTTTCCAGGTTTGGGGATGGGAATAATGAGGGCTTTTCGCCAAGAGGGTGGAAAAAAACCTGTAGTCCACACATGGTTGTAGCCCTGTAGCAGTATGTTCAGACCTTCTAGCGGAAGATGTTTCAACAGCTGATAATGGATTTTCATCTATTCCTGGAGAGGAATCGCTGCAAGAAAGCAGTCAGATTTCAGCTCTTTTACGTGAAAGGAAGATTGTAGTCTTCCATGTTGTCGGACGAAAGTTGCAGGGTATTTTTCTTTTAGGGCTTTGTTTTTGACAAAAGTGCAGATTTATTAGAAGAGGAGGAATTTTTTTCAATGGTTGAAGCAAGCAGATTAGCAACTGCTTTCTTCTCTGTTATTAAAGAATCCAAAACTTGAGATGGTTCACAGTGGGACAGGTGTTCTTCCCTTTGATTTTCTTAATGATGTTCCACTTTTTTTTTGGAAGTTTTTGATGTCAGCCTGGAGCAGAAGCTTCTCCGGGAACCGACGTTTACTGATTTTAAAAGTGTGTCTAGATTAGCACGGATTTTTTTGATGGGCTCGAGCGTTGGGACCCGAAGGTCGTTGGTAAAACCTGACGCTGAGCCCGTTTTCTAATTTTGGAAATTTGTTGGCAGTCTGAATCAAACCAGGGTGTTTTGGCATTTTGAAGTTTATCGGAAGACACTGGAAATACAAGCTTTAGCACACTTGATCACAGTGTTAGTCAGTGATTCAGCTGGGTCCGGACTCTGAAGAAAGTCAGTGTCCTGGAATTCTTTAGAAATAGGGGTTGCAAAGAGATCCCAGTTTGCTTTCTTGTAATTTAGATGTTGAAGACAGGGGACGTGTTCAGTTATGACGGGTTTGTAGTAAGACAGGGAAAATGGTCACTTCCGTGCAGATCGTCATGGACAGACCACTCTTAGTCCAGGACCAGGAGGGGTCACAAACCGACAAATCTAAACCCACGAAAGTAAAACCTGTGGAAGAGTGGAGGTAAGTTGCAGACCCGTCGTTCAGACAACACAAATCCAAATCCGAAAGGACATCCTCAATCAGCAGACCTCTGGATGACGTACCGGCACTACCCCAAAGAGGGTTGTGACCGTTAAAGTCCCCCAACAGCAAAAAGGTGGGGAGGAAAGTTCTCTTATCAGACTGACAAGGTCCGACGACAAACCGGGACAGAAGGAGGTAGATAAAGGGAACAGATTGTCACAGTCTTGTGGAGAGTGACTCTCGCAGCTACAGCCTGAAGGGAGGTAGACAGAGCGACAGGACTATACAACAGAGTTTTTGGTAGGAGAAGGGCAACCCCGCCCGACAGTCCCAACGTGGATGGTTGTGCGGGTTTTGAAAGAACATTAAAGCCAGAAAGAGTAAAGGTCTTCTGGCTTTTGAATTTGATTTTCCTGAAGAGCCACGACAGAAGGTTTTATAGATCGACACAGAAGCTGTAACTCCTAAAAGTTGGAATTTAGTCCACGGATATTCCAAGGATTTGTACTATCCATGGTGCAGAGGGCAAAAAAGGAGAGAAATCAGGTCATCTCCTCCTCAACTCTGCTTCTAATGGAGTGAATTTATTTTGAAGTTTCACTGAACTGTGTTGTTCTTCAGACCTGCTGGAAAGACTTGCCAACAGGCGAAGAAGGTCGGATTTGGGAGACGGTGGAGGTTTCTTCCTCATCTCCACCATTCCCACACTGGGTGGAACTCCCTTGCCCGCCGGGCACTGGACAGAGGAGTTCGAGGGGGGATTGCGGTTTTTTAATCTGCCCGGGCAGCTGATGTTGTAGACTGCTGGGCAGTCGGGAGGGGTGGCGATTTTTTGCCTCCACCGGGGGCACTCACTGGGGGTTTGGGGGGTGGTGGACCTGCTTCCACCAAGCCGACAGTTCTTCCTTGCAGTGTTTTTGAAAAGATAAATTCATCAGTCTGGCGCAGACTGACCAAAGTGGATACTTTCTTTACGGCCGAAGCATACGAAGATGTGGGGGGTCTGACTGCCCACAACCTGTTTACGGCCTCAAAAAAGGAGATTTTTTTTCAGTTTAATTCGTTGGTAGTGGATTCCTGAATCCAAAGAGGGCAGTTTCGTGAAGAGGAGGGATGGTCGCCACCGCAGTTGGCACAATGTGCCAGATTTTTGCAGGGCCCCATCAGGGGTTGCCTTGCAGCAAACACCGCACACCTCCTCCCCAGAACAGCGGTCTCTGACAGTCCAAACCTCTGGCACCGGTGCATCTCAAAGGGAAGGGACATACAGCTGAACACGGACGTTCAGGTAGCCAACTTGATGACCGGAGGCAGCACAGGGTTGCAAAAGGTCAAAAAAGAGGGTGTTGGTGGCCACTCTCTCTGCCCTTTCTTGACTGTCACCCTGCGCACCTCCGTCACACCCGGGGACGCAAGTTCCGTTTTTATTTCTGCCTCTGAGACACCCCGCTAGATCTCTGCAGCGAATCACACCTTTGGATGAATTTAAATGTTTATGGGGAGTCACCCTGATCTCCCTATCCACTAATTTTGTTGCCCCCAACAGCTGTTCGGATGGTTTCTTGAAACGACAATGAACCAGAACGAACCATTCCTCAACCTTTTGACGGACTGAGGGTCACCTGCTAAGCCTTGAAAGCCCTTTTGGATAGCAAAAGGGCTCAGAGCGGAAAGGGGTCTTTCCCTGCTCTGTCCCTTCTACCACGAGCCCGGAAGCCCAGAAACCCGTTCTCTGTCGTACCTCCGTGTCAGAATCGCTTTTCAGAATAACGGTCCCCTGAAATAGGGGATGCTGCTTTCCTCTTCCTTTTGGGGGGGATGTTTTTTGATAAAGCCATGTTTAGTTTTTGTATGTTTTCATCTCTCCCTTACCCACCCACCTTGGAGTCCAACTAAGGGGCCAGGGCCAAATCCAATGTCTTGACCCCTTCCAGGCTTCGGGAGAGATATACGACAAAAAAGAAAATACCAAACCCTATCCCCCCTGATTTATGCTCAACCCCGGGGACAGAGAGCTGAGCACTGCAGGGGTTCACTTGGCCAGCAGGGGAACTGCCTGTCTTGACCCAGCCCCAAGAAGGGGGGCCGATTAGTACACCCGGGCCAAAGTGTACTCCCTGTCTAGGAGAGGTTTCCCAGCCAAAGTATGCGTTGAGAGCGCTGGCTCTCTCAACCACCAGGATCTCATTCCCCTCCGACACAGGTCGCACCGCACGGCAAACGCGGCGGGTCTTTAAAGGGGACCACAGAGAGAAAAGGAGTGTGTAAAAAAAGACTTGAAGGGGAGACGAAGATAGAAAAGGGCCAAATAAGGGAGGCAGAAAACAAGAAAAGGAGAAAGGCGGGTTACTCTTAGTCAGGATCCTCACCCTTAGCCTATCTGACATGGGAAGCCCTACCAGGGGGATCAACTTCTTACCACGTTTCGCTTAGGCCATACGCATCTTCACCTCTCAGGCCTACAAGCAGTGTGAAAAACCAGCCTATCTCCCAAGTATTATGCCCCCGTCAGCATAGCCTAAAGGATCACTGGACCACGCAAACCCTCCGACCACGACAAGGTCGCAACCCCCCGGAGGGAAGAACTGTTGAGAAATTAAGGATGTCCTAGCATTTTTCACCAAACTGCTGGATGCTTAGACAATCAAAGGGCCCACTACATGGGAGATGAGAGTTTCCGGAACGAAATTGGTCAAGTTGGCGGGGACCATGGGGCGGTCATTTGAAATGTGCTTCAATAGCAACTGGGACGCTAATTCAAGCAAAAACAAGCATTATGACCATGCTGAATGTAAAGGACACCCTGAAACCTAAAAAGACTGTTGGACCCTTACAAAGGCAATGAAGACCTTGAAAGCATAGGATGTAGCGGCAAACAAACTCGCCTTTTTTTTGGAGATATGACTTTTAACTAAAATTTTAAATTTCACATTTCTAACCGTGGCTCACTAATGCAATAACGGCAGCAATTTGCTATCCCTGCTCGTATAAAATTTAAAATCGTACGGACTTAAAAACCCTTGAAAGGGCCTCGTGCCTTGGCATGCTCAGAAACATCCTCTTTTCGGCAGCACATTTCCGTTAAGCCCCGGGGTACTCGAGCATAAGTATTTTTTTCTTTTCCCGCAATCGATCGATTGTCGTTGCTGTTCTTGGGCTTGCTTATGTTTTCATTAACCTTTTAACCCCGTTCCGCCCTATTCCGCCCGAACCCCTCAGGCTCCCGACCGCCCCATTACCCTTGTCAGTAGGGTGTTGTCTGGTGTGCTAATTATTTGGTTTTGACTACACTTATAGACAAACGGTCGTTATCGGGCCTTTCACACCTTTTCACGCCATTGCAAGAGCGGTTTGTTTGGGTTTTTTTCTTTTTTTAATCGATTATTTTTTACCATCGACTTCCGACGACTTCAAAATGTCGCACCTGACAGTGATATGACATGAGCTTACCGTGGACCAATGTTTCAATATGAAGTGTTGCCGACATAACGACTGGAATGAATCGGACATTGATCTCGACTCTGCAGACAGCGCGTGATATGAAGTTGCAGAAGAGGAATGCGGTAGTGACGTGACTCGGACCTCGGACATAGGGGAGAGGTGACGCAGGTGTCGATTCGGTGGATGTGACTCATCGCAGTGTCAACGACGACTTTGACTGAAGTTCGTGTGTTTGATATACAGGGCCCCCCACGTCCCCAAGTGATCTCGAAAACCTTTTGATTATTTTTCATTTTTTTTCCTTTGGACCATTCCATTTATGGTAGGAACCAACCTGTATGCAAGACAAAAGCTACGGCTGTGGTCTTCCTGAGGGTAAATTCAGCCAACCCCTGTGGATGAAACTGGGTTTGTTGGTTCTCATGTTATGAACAGGCCCCTGTTCCTCACGTGATTTTTGGAAAGAATCTTCTCCTTTCTTCAAAGTTTGGGTGTCAATGTCATGTCGAAGAACAGGTTGAACACTGAACCAGTATTTTCACCTCGCTGATACTCAGTTTGTTCCAGAGGTCAGGCTGGGTTGCCCCCTGTTCAAAGTCAGACCTTCATTTCCATACACAAGAAATTTTTTTGCTATGCGTTTTACCTCCGGCAAAACATCCAATAGATGAGGCAATGAACAAGTTCAGGGTCGTTGTGGTTTTCGCAGTACTTGCCTGCAAACCAACGAAGTGGGGCCTCTCAGGTGTGGGCTTTGTGTGATGCCGTTTCTTTTTATAATGCTGAATTATTCAGTTTACTGGGAAGACCAATGAGTCTGCTGGGACAGGTGATCCCTAGGGGATGTGTTGTCAAAAACTTGGGCAGAAACCCCCTTTTTCAGTGGCACCCATCTAAATTTTATAATTATTTCACTCCAGTCCCCTCATTCAGTATCTGTTTCAGAAGAAACCTTGGCATGTGGGACTGTGTGAAATTTAAAAGGAAGGGTCCCGCCACAGGATTATAAGCCAGCAAAATGTGTCAAAAGTCTGGGGACACAAAGCGCTGGTTTTTCGGGGACTGGCTATTGGGAATTTGAAAAAGGGGAAGCTTCAGGCTGTTGCTTGGTTTTTACCGTCGTAAGGTCACCCTCTTACTTCTGTCCCCTGATGGAAAACCCATGGAGACTTGTCAGAAAAGGTGCAGGGGGGTGTTGAAAAAGCCAGGTATTCTAGGCCCCTGGCTGTTGCTGATTACACCAAGAACTACAACGGTGTTGACAAGCATGATCAATTGCGATCATATTATTGTTCAAGCAGAAATTCATGAAGTGGTGGAAATATGTGTTCTTCTTCTGCCTGGGCACTGCTGCAGTAAATGCCTTTTTGGGAATCTACAAAAACTCTGGGAGATGCCCCACTGAACTGCATGTGGATTTTCACACTGAGATTGTCATGGCATGGTGAATGGTTTCAAGGGTCGAAAACGGATCGGCCGTCCCCTCGTTCATGACAATCCAGACAAGCACAAACACACTCCTTCCAAAATCCAGTCTGCCAGAGGCAAGAAGGACTGTGTCTGTTGCAAGAAGGAAGGCAAAGGAAAACCCCAGCAGGCAATGCCATCCAGTCAACACATGAGTGTGTGATGTGTAAGGGGGCTTTGGGGCAAGGATCGTGGCTGCTTTTTTTTTTTTCACCAGCAGTGAGTAGGTTCCTCACACCCCATTCCTACAGTAAAACCTGATACTTGACTAAATCAAGGACTGGGCTTTGTCTTTTTGTTTGTACAACTGTTTTTGGGTTTTACTAAATATTGAAAGTGCCACATCAAAAGTACTGGAATTTGTGCATGTAAGAAAAATGCACAACGGAAAGAAAATTTCATGTCGGTGATCTGTGTGTGACAAAAGTGATCAAAAGCAAGAACATTTCCAGTGACTGTGTTGTTTGTGTGTGATCACATTTGGATTATATAATTCATTACATCTGGAACCATATGGTGAGCACAACAAAAATATTTGAGTGTTGTTTTGTGTTGTGATGCCTGCCTCTCTTCCTTCCTACTAACACCTGCATATAGTTAGAAATATTATCAGTCATAGGAATTCTTTTTCTCACAAACACAAACTAACTCATGCAGATCAACAAGCATGCACTCCAATACATTTTCAGTAAATATGGTATGATTTGACTTTTTTTTTTTTTTTTTTTCCTGCTAATGTAACTGCTATGTGACTTAAAAACGTCACAAAAATTTCGCGTATATTCCTAGCTACCTGTGTAACTACTAACACCTCACAACACCCATCATTTCTTTTCAGATGGTGAACCTGACCACTTGCCACCAAAAAGGTAGGTGTTATAAAGTTGATGGGTGTTGTATGCCTGTCTATCACCTATTTCACTGACGTAGGTGTGTTTTCCAGGTAAAAATCAGGTGTGTGAGTGTTGAGCCATAAAGGAAATTTTCATTCTAAAATTACGTTTAATCTAACATACTTACCGTGGCTCACTAATGCAACAAGCGGCAGCAATTTGCTATCCCTGCCTCGTATACAATAAAGTCCGTACGGACAACAAAACCCCTGAAAGGGCCTCGTGCCTCGCGCATGCTCAGAACAGTCCTCTTTTCTCGGCAGCCATTTTCCCCGTTAAGCCGCGTGTACATGGACAGCTAAGTATTTTTGACTTTTCTCGCAATCGATTGATTGTTGTTGCTGTTCGTTGGTGTCCTTGCTTATGTTTTCACTTAAGGGAGAAACGTACGTGAAGCGATTGGGTGGTAAGGCGAGAATTAAGAAGGTTTCGTCTTTCGATTCCCACATCTCGCCGGCAGGCTCTTTGTCTATAGCCCCGCCAATTCCTCCTCTCCCTTCAGCGTCACTTTCTCCCAAGGGTTCACCTCAACTCAGCTTCGGTTCTGTTGTCGTGACAGCGAGCTCTTTCTCGCAACCCTCAATTCGTGACGGTGATCGGCTCAGCTTCGGTTCTGTCGATCCCGTCACAGCGAGCTCTTTCTCGCAACTCTCATTTTGTGGCGGTGATCAGCTCAGCTGCGGTTCTGCTGATCTCGCCCCTTTGCCCCATGACGGTGAGCGACTCAGCCGTGGTTCTGTCGCATCCGTTAGTACACCCCGTGTTCAGTGTTCTACTGCTCACAGTTCGATTCCCATGGCAGAATCGAAGGTGTACGGGCCCTCTACGGAGGCGCCGGGCAATGAGGGGACTATGCGTCACCCCCCCCTCGCCCGGTAGGCGATCCAAGGGAAGCAACTCCTGCTCAAGGGCTCGAATCTAGTTCGCCCCCGGTTGTTTCCCTTCCTCCGCCTCATGTGTCTGCCTCTGCTTTTGGGCAGTCCACCGGGGTGTTCGCCCTCTCTCCCGAGCACCCCTCAGGGGACCGGCGCATTCGGCCCCCCACTTTCAGGGTTGGGCCAGCAGCCGCATTATCAGCCCCCCTATCATGGGGTCAGGGCCCTTTGCCTTGGGCGCCATGGGCCCAATGGCAATATCCCCCGAACATGGGCTTTCCTCAGCCCCCTGCTCCGGGGTTTCCCTGGTGGCCGGGTTTTATGCCCAGCCCTCCACCAGTGCAGGCATCTGCCTCCCAGGCTCCCTCTGCCCTTCCGGGGTCTGACCCCTCCCCCGTATGTCTGGGAACCAGCCATCCCAGGCCACTCAGGGCCCTCGCCGCGCACCGCTTCGCCGGGGCGGCCACTCCATCGGTCTGTGGGTCCGACCTGGCGGACTCTGAGTCAGAGGATGAGGACCGGTCCACCCGGTTCTTATTCTTTCCAAGACTCGGTGGCTGTGCTGGCTTCCCTGGTTTCCGGGGGCAGTGTCATCCTCTCAGGAGGTCAGGGCCCCCTGCCCTTCGGCAGCGGAACTTGCCCTGGGATCTCGACCATCGGCGGCTAGGCCCTCCTCTCTCCTAAAGGAGTCAGTTATGTGGCCGACTGCATGAGGAGGGCCCAAATACGAGTCAGGGGCACGGAGGCGCAGGACCCCGTGCCTGGTTCGGTCCCTGATTTTCCTTCCGCGTTGGCGTGCGGGAAATTCCTTAAACCAGAGAGTCTTCCATTTGCCAAGAAGGCCTTGGCAAATGACACTATCCCCGAAGCCACTCTTCCCCTCTCCCAGGAGGACCTCCTCCTGGTCCAGGAGAGGTCAAAATCGCACGCTAGGCAGGTGTCCCTCTCAGAGCGCTGCCTTGCGGAGTGGGAAGAGTCTGCGAGGAGGGGTTTGGAGGCCATATCTGTTATGGATTCCTTTCTAGGGGGACTAGTGTCTGCCCTTAGGGATCCTGATTCTGGTTCCTTCGCCATCCGCCAGTCCCGCGAACCCAACTGCTGTGGTAGCCTGTATCCAGTCAATGGCTGAAGGGCTTAAGTATTCGGCTGGGGCCTTCATTAGGCTCCATCTGAACTCAGTTCTGGCTAGAGAGAATGCGGTCCTATTGGCATCTTCTGTGACCCGTTCTCCATCTGCCCGCGCTTCCCTCAGAGCCTTGCCTGTCAAGTCAGGGTCTCTGTTTGGGAATCACGTGCAGGCCACCATCAAGAGCCAGGCCGAGATTAGGCGTGACCTCGCCTTTCAGTCAGGCCCCCATCCCCCACGCCCTGGTTCAAAACGCAAGGCGCCAGCGCCCACTTAAATAACAAGTGTAAACCAAAGTTCAGCTTTCCATAGATTTTTGCTGAAAATTTGAAGTCTTTTTATCCATTAGTTTATTTTTTACAAATTTTTTTAAGTCGGTACCCCAATTCGGGCAGCAAATTCCAATATAAACTTAGTAGTCTAGGCGACTTCTGTCATACGAAATACAGGACAATGAAGGTTAAGCCAGAGAGGCTTCCATTTGCCAAGAAGGCCTTCTTGGCAAATGATACTATCCCGGAAGCCACTCTCCCCCTCTCCCAGGAGGACCTCCTCCTGGTCCAGGAGAGGTTGAAATCACACGCTAGGCAGGTGTATGGACTGTCAGGTGCACAGGGGATCCACCCGTGTCTGTACAGCACAACAACGAAGACACAGATGCAGCTGCCCCCCGGAGAACAATAAAGGAAACATCAGCCAGAGAAACGGTCAGTCAGATCAAGAGGGACTATCAGAAGTATAAACGTGCGGGAAAAATGAAATCAAAGCCCAACTATACAACAATGTCATCAGGAAACCAGTTTTAGACATAGAACTGAAGCAGGTGACACCTCCCTACCTTCACATCTTGTTGGGTGTTGTCAAAAAACACCATGACCTGCCTGAAGATGAGTGCCATGTTCTTGATGAACGGCTGGCAAGACATTTTGCTTCACTTGATAAAATCGCTCTTGACAATTGTCAGTATTTTCTCAGCACAGTTTCAGCAGCATGTAAAGAGCATAGAGCCATTGGAAAAGAAAAAGAGACTGCTGAGACAACTCCATGCCAAGGGCCCAGAAGTAAAACTACAAAGGAACTTGAAGAAAGCATAAAAAGAACCAAGGAAGAAGTGGAGAAAATGAAATCTACAGCCACTTCATTGCTATTCCGTTCTGGGCCAATCACAGCAAATCTAGAAGATGTTCTGCGGGCAAACAAGATCTTCCCACAGGCTCATCATTCCAGGGCCTTTGTTGGGAACCATTGCAACAAGTATCTGAAAGAACCCGTGTACAAAAAACATCTGTCCAAGTGTTGCAGAGAAGCCAGGAGAATTCCAACTCGCTGGTCCCATACTAAATACATCCAGAAAAATTCGTGACAAGTTCACTGAGCTGAATGCCCTCTTCTCTGATGTTCATCGGCGCATATTGCATCAAAGAGCCATCTGTGATGATGAAACTGAAGATACTGAAGCATCCATTAAGCGGTACATGGCCTATTTCAGAGAAAAGTTTCCCAAGACTGCCATCATTCCAAAACAACATCAGCTGGAACATCACTGTGTTCCTTGGATCAGACACTGGGGGACAGGAGTGGCACTGCTGGGAGAGCAAGGAGGCGAGGAGACGCACGCCACAATCAATGCACTGTTGAGAAGAGTCTGGGCTTTAAAAACAAACAGCAACAGCTCAAAGTCCTGCTCACAGAGCATCTGACACTGGTGTTACCACAGTTTCATTGGACTGCTACTGCCATGTGACAAAAAAACACAGCACTGATTACGGGGAAACGATTTGCAATTGTCAGTTTGTACATTCTTTCCCTTCGCATCTTTATATTTTGTCACTTAACAAAATTCTAAGTATATGTTTCCCAGCAGACTTTTGCAGATCATCCATTTCAGAGAGAGAGAGAGAGAGAGAGAGAGAGAGAGAGAGAGAGAGGGGGGGGGTATGAAAATTCATATGTAAGATTTGTTATTAAAAAAAAAAAAAGGCATACATAAGTACTATCTCAACTGACAAAATTATTATGTACATAATCATCATATAGAATGTAAGAGCATTATGTTACTTTCAAGTTGACATATGTTGACTGATATAAGTTGAAATGCATGTTTGTAGTGGGTGTATATAATAGCTATAAATATTGACCTTTATTTCCAAGATTATGGATATATTGATAAATATAGGTTTATAAAATGTTACATTAGGTGAGAGTAACTACTGAATACCAACTCTTTTTTTTTTCTATATTTTTTTTCAAACAGGCAAAGTGTACTTCATGTTGAGCTCTCCATGTCAAGGAAACTCCTGTGTGTAGTCGTTTTGTAAACACTGGTCAGCTTTAGGCGCAATACAGACAGCAAGGCAATGTGTGGTTCGCTATTCTACACGCTTACAGATACAAGACCGCTCACAGACCTGGGCTAGTTGGCTGCGTGCAATTTGTTTCCTCAGTTTTTCCGTCTCACGCTTTTGAAGACTTGGACTCAAGCGACTTAATGTAGCAGTAAGAACTGCCGTGGGATGGCATTTTCAAACTGCCCTAGCTGTAGCAAATCTTGCCCACACCAATGCCAAGAAAATCTTTTTTCTGGTCTGCATAGCAGAGGCAAAAGACAGCAGTGAAAACATCAGAACTGTTTTGAATCCTTTCAAACAGCAGATCTGTCAGCTTGTCAAAGCAACATGGAAAGGAAAAGAAAAAAATATTAGACCGTTTCTATCTGGAGATTATGATTTCCTCTTGAAAATGTATGGGCTGTCTGGACCTCAAGGTGTGTGTCTATATCTATGGTGTACAGCCTCAAAGGAACAAGAGCAAAAGAACTGCAGTGATCATGTTCGGGATACAATCGAACAGAGAACGCTGGAAGACATGAAGAAAATGCATGCCAAGTTTGTGAAAGAAGTGGAAAAAAGTCTCAGGCCAAGTGCTTCCAGAATCTTATCTTGCCGAATGTGTGGGACATTGAACTAGATCATGTCGCCCCTCCCTACCTTCATATCCTTTTGGGAATTGTCAAGAAGAATCATGATCTTTTGGAAGATGAGTGCTATGATGTTGACAAAAGGATAGCAACAAATCTGGCAAGACAGACAAACCAAATTTAAGAGATACACACAAAGCGTTTCAAAGAAGTGTTCGGCTGGTGAAGCACCACGTTGTCAACATCTGAATTCTAGTAATCTTTCACTGCAAGGCCTTAATCCTTTCAAGAAGGGTGAGGGACCAATAGGTGCTGCAGTTAAGTCTGCGCTTCAAAGAAACAGGATCGTGAAACAAGCACATTACAGTGGCACTTCTATTGGCAACCACTGTAACGAATACATCAAAGCAGAGGTCATCACAGATATTTTTGACAGCACAGAGAGACAGTGAATACTTTGACAGACGACTACAGCACCCAGGCCTTAGGAAGAGATATAAAATGAAAATACACCAAGTTGAACAAGGCTTATTCCAATGTGCACAGCCTACTGTCATCAAGCTATCCTGTTGAGGAAGTAATCGGTAAGATCAACTCGCAATCAACCAGTACATGAAACTCTACGAGGAAGTAATCGGTAAGATCAACTCGCAATCAACCAGTACATGAAACTCTACAGAACGTACTTTGGCCACCAAATCAATGTCATCCCACAACAGCACATCCCTGAAGATCACTGTGCTGACTGGATCCAGAGATGGAAATTTGGGTTAGCTTTACTTGGTGAACTGGGGGGGAGAAGGTATGCATGCCACTGTCAACCAGCTGAAGCGCAGAGCATGGGGTATCAGAAAGATGACCAGAGGCTGACCCTGACATAAGAGAAAGATCAGATTCCATAATGCAACACCCAGAAAAAAAGAACGGAAACTTGTGAATTAAAATCAAGACCATCAAACAAATCCAGAAATTTCCCTTTATCAAAAATGATACTCTGAACTGTGCCACCAATACATGTGGAATTCAAAACAAAACATGACCAGTGCACTGTGTGTGTGTTGTGTGTGATCTGTGTGGTGTGTGTTATTTGATGTTCAGCTGGACTCTGCACGTGGTGCACAGTCACCCAACAAAAATCCCATTGAGTTACTGTTTCAGCTATGTGATGCTGGATTCATCTTCCTGTCTAGCATAACTCCATATCAATTGAATTTACAGCAACTAGGAATTATTGAAAAGCATTCTCACAAACAAAAAAAGTGGGGATCACCCCACTCCATACAACCCCAGTTAATATCCTCCTGCACTTTGTACACAATTCAAACACTTGATTCAAATTCATCTAATATCAACTCCTTGGGGACTTAAAACGTTTCGTGTTCAAAAACAATTCTCGCGTATCATCCGTCTTCACTAGTGTAACCAGCCACATCTCAGCAAAATCGTTTTTGGAACCTGTACCCTTGCACTGCAATAATTCGGCTGCTTCTCAGAGCTTTGATGGTTCGCGTTTCTCATGATCTCTCACCTGATTTTGCAAGAATCTTTTTTTTCTTTTCCACGAAAGTCAGGGGAATAGTGGGTTGACGCTTCATTTGAAAATATCAAATGGCGCCTTAAAATGCAACTTTCGTGGATCAGAAGAGGAGAGAAGTCCGCTTTTGATTTTAGCTGAAATATCATGAAACGTCACTCCTTTCAGTCCATAGTTTATTTCATTTTTTAAAGCAGTACACAACGAGGCCCCGCAAATCAGTCAATAGGCGGGCATTACTCAAATAGTCTGGGGATCTGCCGCTGATCAAATTCGAAACAGATTTCGGGATTGTACAATGTCAGATTAAGCTCTGCTTTACTCTCTCTCCCTCTTTTTTATTAGTTTACTGTGTGTTACTTGATGGCAAAATGGAAATGTGTGTGCGCGTGCGAGTGTGTGTGCGAGCGCATGTGTGCATGCATGCATGTGTTTGTTGTATGTGTTTCACCAGATAACTGCGTGTTCAGTATATTCGTTCTGAATGCAGCTACATATGATTATGCATTGTTTCAAGCGCCAATTTACACAGTCATTTTTTTTTCTCTATGGTGTACATAGCCTAATGTACACTTTTTCCCTGTTCATTAGCCTTCGTAGCTTTCTGTTCTCTGAATTGTGTTCTTTGTTAGTTTGGATGGTTGGTTGGTTGGCTGTTGTTGTCATTTGTTGTTTCACTGCATGGAAAATCGCAGCTTTTGTTTTTGTGTGTGAGCAAGTCCAAGTTTGTTTTGTTCTTTGCTACTGAGCCCAATGTTATTCATTCACTGCACTGCACCCATATACACTGCCTTCTTTAAGCGTGAAGACCACGTTTTTGCATGTTACATTTATTTCACTGTGTGCATAACTCAGGTTTTAATAGCCCCCACCCCCCTACCCCATGAGTATCTACTGGCTGGCAACTGACATGTCATTTTCCAAATCAATTCACAGGAAAGTGATTTCAAAAATCAGTTTACGAGACTTATTGTTTGCATAAAAGAAAAAGAGCAATACTATAATTCACTTCTGTTTATGAACAGTTTGTGAAAATAACATTTGTGCAGGTAAAAAAAAACAATGAGGACACACCTACAAGGGTGAACTACGACCTGATCGGGAGTACAAAATCTCTGTCTTTTACACAGCGACCAAAATTAGAACAACAGATGAATAATCAACTACCTGAATCCCAAATATCTGCCGGTTATTTTCAGAGTTTCAATACCCAAAACTATTCCACTAACATTCCCCCTTAAAAAGGGATGGGAATACCCACAGTGAAAAATGTGTGCACAACTGTGGGGACACAGTTTACGTAAGCCTTTCTTTTTTCGCGCAAGCGGGAAAACCAATACGGACTCAGTTTTCAAACAAAATAAAAGCAGGGCTGGCTGAACACTGCACTATCTGAACACACCCCCCTTTTTGGCTGCCTAGGAACCACTTCACAACAGGGAAAACAAAAATGAATCTAAACCATCCTTACATGGCAAAACAAAAATACAGATACGGGTTTAAGGAGAAAACGGAACCACGGGGAAAAAAAAAACACACTTGAGGGCACACCTAAATTAGCACGAAGGGTAAGCCTTAGACATTTTAATGGGTAATTGCAGACCCTTACCTAAGGCCAGAGAAACACCCCCTTTAAAAAACAGTAAAACGCCTGGACCCTCCTTTATAGACCGGGACTGACCAGAGAAAGAAGAAAGTAAGAAAGTAGAAAAAAAACAGAGAGAGAGAGCGGGGGGAAGAGAGAGAGAAAAGAGAGGGAGAGGGGGAGAGAGAGAGAAGAGATGGGGCAGAAAATGCATTACCTTACATTGCCGGGGTTTTTAATTTAAAACCATTTTAAAAATAGGGGGAAAAAAATTCAGACACTAAACAAGAACAAACAACCGAAAAATAAAAGAAACAAAAGTAAGAAAAAGGGGGGGAAAAAAAAAGCAGAAAAATGTGAATACCCAGATTTTTATCAAAATAACAAAAAAAACAGAGAATTTCAGACAGTGACCTAAAAAAAAATGCGGGGAAAAAAAAATATTCCAAAAACACACACAAAAAACTTTTTTACAATTTTTCTACCAAAATAAAAGCGTGGGGATGCAAAAACAAAAATCACAAACTAATACATTTTCTTTCTTTTACCTACAATCTTAAAAAAAAAATAAAAAAAACTTTAGAGCACAGACAACACAAGAAAAAAAAATAATTTCCCCTTTTTTCCACACAACACACACACGTAATGCGGTACACCATGCAGAGGTAGAGAAGAAAAAAAAAATCAGCATCACTCACAAAGATCCGGACTATCTACGTGATGAAATTGCACATGGGGAAAAGGGTGCCATTCCTTCACTGTGGTGCAATGCTGGGCTGGAAACGGCTGCTTTAGATCGACAAAAAGCGGCAGAAAGAAATTTACAAAAACCAGAAAACCCCGCCCCGGAAAGAGCGAGCCCCCGGGGATGAGCTGGTGTCAGCTCACTCACATCCCACCAGTTCTCCCTTTTCATTGGAACATAACAAACTACAAAAAAAAATCAAATGAAATCATCTATTCAGACTAATGGCACACCATCATCCTTATCACAAAACTTTTTTTTTCTTTCCCTTTTTTTTATACTTCCTAATCATCCGTCTGCTTTTGTAAATAATGCATCATAAATTCTATACTATGATTTCCAGTAGTATCGGGGTGAAAACTTTTTTAAAAAAAAAGGGAATGGGGGGGATCGGGGGTTCACCATGGGCCCCCAGTGGGTACATGGGCAACACCCGCGGGGGGCAGGGGGCGGGCCCCCAAGCTGAAGATATTTGTATTAAATATGGCAAAAAACTTTTGAAAATCCTTTCTTGTTCTAAACAAAACATTTATAGATCACTTTCAACACCATGAAGACGAACTGATGGGAAAAAAACCCTTTTCAATTGAGACAAACTTTAGTAAAAGAATCCTCAGAACTCTAGCTAAAGAAAATTTGACAAACAGTGCTTTCAGGACATAAAGAATAAGGCCTGTAGATAAGTAAATCAGAGTGGGAAATCAAACTAAGTAAATCAGATGTATGAAAACGACTGCTGGACTTCAATAACACAATATGAAAAATGATTACTTTGAAGTCCTTTAAAAAAAACTGAAGCTTTTGGCTTAGACCCTTCCGTCAGGAAACACTAAACACAAAAAAAGAACATAAAAGAACAAATGACATAAAAACAAACTGATGTCACAACAGTACACCCCCCCCCCCCAACTTCCCTCTTACAACTAATCATATCCCCCCCCCCCCCCCTCTTGACAAGTGTGTGTGTGTGTGTGGGGGGGGGGGGGGGGGGGGGGGGGGGGGGTTGTTTGTGTGTGGTGTGTGTGGTGAGTGGACGGGGGTGGGGGGGAGGGGGGGGAGGGGGCGAAGTGTGTGGGGTATGTGTGTTGTGGGGTGAGGGTGGGGTTGGGGGAGAAGGAGGAGGAGTAGAGGAAGTATATAGGTAGTGGGGGGAGTGGGCTGGTGGAAAGGATTTCATAGGGGGGCTTTAGCAGACACCTAACAAATGTAGCAAACGTTTGCATTAATACCAGGGGAAAGTGTTACACAATACGTTGTGACATCATTTTATTTTGATGTCATTTGTTCTTTTATATTCTTTTCGTCACTTTAACTTTTTTTTTCCCTTGCTTTGAAGACTCTCGAGTGGAAGTACTTAGAGTAGGAGTAAAAACTATCTTTGGAAATTAAACGTAGATTGTTGCATACCCAATGATCTGAAAACATGCTGTAATGGTGTGGGAAAACACACACATTTTCTGTTGGTGACTGGGACGCTCGATGTGATCTCTGATTGCCACAAAGCCACGACTACCAAAGTAGACACGTTTTTGGAAAGGCCGCAAAACACTTCAAATTCGCCGTCTTTGTCATGTTTTTCTTATTGCATCCGCGACCTGCGGTCACACAGTCCTCTGCTGCCACTCGGTCTTCTAGTGGTTCACATACTTCTTTCTTCTTTTTTTTTTCGTTTTGTTTGCACTCACTAGCGGCAAACTCTCACTGTGAATCGACGCCATGTGATAAATGATACTGGAAGGAAACAGAATGAGAACTACGCCGTTTGAGAACATTACCGACAGAGAAGAAATTCGCTGTGCAACAAGTGAGATCGTTTCTGAGCATCATTCTTCGAAAAAATTTTTCGGCGGGAGACTTTTCTTTGGGCGGAGATGCGAAAAAAATAACGGCGGAGACGGCGGAAACGGGGGAGGAGTTTTCATCCCTGAGTATACACCTACATGCACACACACCACACAGACTTATACCCTTTCGATGTCTACTTCTCAGAACTGAAAAGAAACTATAATTTATAGCTTGTTGTAAAAACCTCATCAAAAAGGTCATTGCAACACCTACCCCAGTTTATAAAGCTTTTCTAGAAAAAAAATTTGGCAGTTAGTGCTTTAAGGTTGAAACATACTTTAGCTCCTTATTCCACACTTTTAAAGGCTTTCAAATCAGGCAAACACTCCCAAAACCAAACAGCTTGAACCTCAACAGGCAAAAACATGACCAGACTTGCACTGTCAGGTACTTACACTGGCAAGCACACCGTACACCAGAGTACCTCCCCCTCCACACTCCCTGGACAATGTGAGGAGCGCCCTGGACAAGTCACTCTGCGCATCATCCCCTCAGCCTGCGTAGGCGCCACAAACACGTGAACAAACGTTGCATCCCACCAACAAACGGCAACTGACCGAGGGCCCACCGCCCTGCATAAACGTCAGTCTGTCTAGCAGCTGATCGCTTCGACCTTTGACAGTATCGTCATTCCGTTCACATCCTTCCTGTCGACCCTCACGGTCCCCATCAAAGCAGCAGTCATTGGCTGCTGTCTTGGTCGTGCTGGCGCTCTGATCAGGAACAGCCTCACAGAGGGTCACCGTTTTGGGGGGAGTGAAGAATAATAAAGGTGTTGCAGGAGGGACGTTGTCGCCGGCGCCACCTGCTGGGTCGAACTGTTTCCCCAACCTGTGAGGAAGAGTAGTTTATGAGGAAAAATTTTCAAATAAAAAGACCCGCCTCTCATCATCCCTTCACACTACAAGACCGAGGATCCCTGACAGTTGTATCATCTAACCCACTGACTGTCAATGTGCTGCCACAAAGCCCTCACTTCTGACCAGTGGGGGTTGTCCTTTTCCCAGTATTCACTGTATTTCTGTGGGGACCTGGACAACACCACCCACCACCTGGGTACTAATCCCCCCATTTCAATTGCCTAATGAAAGTAATAATCATCAAACATGGAAAACTTTAGGAGTCACTTGTATCTATTTTTCTATCCCCGTTTACGTACAAAAGCAAACAAGGAAAGAGCAGGTCTGCACAAGTGTTCATGCTGACGACTACAAAATCCAATTCCATCCATCTTGTGCAGTCATGGCTCACACCTAGATGACCCTCAAATATTCTATTTAGGTACTAAATCTCAAGTAGAATGACTGCAATAAAAAAAAGACAGTGGCAAACTGACTGTGCTGTAGTTTTTTATTATCTCTTTTATTTTCTTTTTAAGTCAGCATTTTTTTAATTGTTTCTGTTCAACAGAAATACAGGTAGGTACACGATTAGGGTACAATTTCTTTAGTTTTTCTTTTCTTTCTTTCTGCGTACGCAGCTGATACTCCTGCGGACACTCCCTGTATAGCCAGGCAGTGGAGTTTTGTGCGTATGACCCTTTTCTATCCCGCCATTAAGGCAGCCATACTCCATCTTCGGGGAAGGTGCATGCTATGTGTCACGTGTCATCCATACCAACGGCCAAAACTGGCCTTCTCTTCCGAAAAGTTGTGATGGGATTTTACGTGTGTGCAAGATGTTGTGCGTGCGTTCACACACGGAACCTCGGTTTATAGTCTCATTCGAAGGACTGTGTGGGGGAATGGAGTCAGAACCAATGTTAACTCGAGGGGAAAATCCCCCTTATACCGAAATTCGAACCCGCAACCCCAGGATCACGAGTCCGGCGCTCTACCAACTGAGCTATTCCGGCCCCCTCGTTTAGTTTAATTGAGTCTGTTTTGTTTCCTTGATAATTCAATTAATTTGTTTTGCAATTCAACGTCTAGATCCTGATATTTCCCCAATAAATCATGTTTCTCAGGCTGAAGAACGGCTGACTTGAAAAATCTCTGAAAAGGGCCGGGGTCAAGGGGCTGCCTCGGCCCTGGTGGGATCCAGGGGCAATGCCCTGGTGAGCAATCAAAGGAAGAAATGCCCCCCAGACCAAAATGAAATCTTAAACTGTTTTGAAGACCCATCATGGTCTCTCAATGAAAAGCCAATTACCGTGCAGCAAGAAACCAAAAGAAAACAACTGACTGTATACACAAACACACACACACACACACACACACACACACACACACACACAGGCATGCACACTTGAATAAGTTTCTTTCTTTTTCTTTCAAATCAATGTTCATCTCAACAGCCACACATATAACTTAGTAATAAAAGAATCATAATCATATCCTTCACTGCGGTCATGATTATTGTCCATCTCATTTCTTGGTGTTTACACCAAGCCGACCACATTGCATATTATTTATCTGGGCTGTCACACCATCAAAACAGTCTGCGTGTCCGTGCTAAAAAAAAAAAAAAAAAAATTTTTAAGGGGGGGAGAGGGGGGGAGAGGGGGTCAAAATGTTAATCTAATCACAAATCACTCTGCTCCGACTGCAGCTCAGTGCTCTTAAGCTCAATACACTTCTTGTAGTGCACACATTCAAAGAGCGCTGTTAGAAACCACAAGTGATTTAGTTCAGCTCTTTTTCAACAAAGCGAACAAGCAAACAACATGCCATTCGCAGCTTGTTTGCTTTCAGAATATAAGCCCAAAACCGCCAGTCGGAATTGCTCCTTTTTGTAGTCTTTTCAGTCCATTCCCATCTCCAACAGTTGACAACTACACCTTCCCAATTCACCATTCATGACATGCCAGACATCACATCCCCCACCCCCACCACCCACCCCCAGATGACAAAGCCTATGCCTTATACACCAACTGCTTACACCTACATATTTGCCTGCCACTGAGCTGGTCTGATTAATGCACGCAGAACCGCCACAATATACCAGAACAACTACAGCCAGCAACCCTTGAACACAAGCATGGAAACCTGGACTGGAAAAACTGGATATGTTACAAAACTTGATATGATTCAGAGGTTCGCAATTTTTTTCCACAGCATACTTTTTTTTTCTCGTATGTTATGATTTTCCCCCTCTGAAAGTCAAATAATTTTCTCGAGAATCCTCGGATCTGAGGAGAGTTCTCTACCTTGATTCATAGCCCAGCCACCCGCACGGTCCGATCAGGATTGTAAATCAGTGAAAACGCTAAAACTACACAAGTAAAAAGATGAATCTATACTCAACTGTCACAGAATAAACTAGAAACATTCATTCTTGATCATAAATAATCATACAAGATGATACACTGATTTCTTGTTTGAGAAAAAAAAAAATCTGAAAGAACATATCTGAAGTTCTTTCAGATGTGTCTGCTGTACAGTGCGTACATCTAACATCACGCAAAAAAACAAAAAAAAAGTCCCATTATTTAGTAAGAAGATCAATTAAAGCATCAAATAAATCCAGAAACTCCTAAAATTTTTCAAATGATCAATCATTGGTTGCAAGTCATTCAGTCATCTTTGGAACAAATGAAATTGGCAACAAAGGAAAATAAGCTATTCAATATAACCATTCATTCCAAAAGTTAGAATTACCTCCCATCTCACACACTTGGTAGCTCTTTTCGTTTTCGTTACCCCAAAGTCTATAGCTGATTTCCCCCTTCTTGTATCAGTTTTACGCCAGCCGAGTTTCTAATAAACTGTAAATATCAAACCAACAAATCACCATAAAACACCTGATTTATACACATAGGCCATTCCAGAAGAGTCCTCCTCCTCACTCTCACACACACATACCCATACAACATCCCAAACACTGCCCATCTTCAAGAGCTTACGTTTTGGCATGGGGAGCTTAAACTCAACCAGTCCAACCCACCTGCAGCTGAGCAGCCGAGAGTCGAGCTGTGATGGCATCAGCTAGCTGGATCCAGCACTCCTTATTGATGACGCTCACTCTCAAGAACTGCTCTGTGTACATGCACAAAACACATCTGTGATCTTTCCAATGCTATGTGCACAACACACTGAAACAGTTGCGGCAACTCATCTGGCACACGCACAATACACTCATCTCTTCCGTGCACAATAACATATCCTTCTACTCCAAAGCTTGCTAACAGATAAGAGTGTCCTTCAGTAAGGTATCCTTTTCATCCGTTGATATTACTATGCACCATAAACTTCCCATTCTGACCTTTTTGTCTATTCCTGAAGTCATCTAATCACTGTCACTCTTCAGACATCAGATGCCTTGACAGGATTGGACTTTTTACAACTACTTCTATCCCACTGGACATCAGATGCCTTGACAGGATTGGACTTTTTACAACCACTTCTATCCCACTGGACATCAGATGCCTTGACAGGATTGGACTTTTTACAACCACTTCTATCCCACTGGACATCAGATGCCTTGATAGGACTGGACTTTTTACAACTACTTCTATCCCATTGGACATCAGATGCCTTGACAGGATTGGACTTTTTACAACCACTTCTATCCCATTGGACATCAGATGCCTTGATAGGATTGGACTTTTTACAACCACTTCTTAACTGAAAAGCTTCTAGTAATTCTGACAGTGTTTTCAACATTTTGTACCTGTAGACTACAAGAAAAACTATAAAAAAAATATTAAAAAATAATTTTAAAAACCCACCTTTTCTGGATAACTGATTTCATTTTAGTTCAAGCTAAATCAAACATCTTTCACAGGAAGATGAAGATGAATGAAAACAGAATTCTCCCTAAAATGAAAACACCCAAGGACATCTTGCCATCCAGAAGACACCCAAATACAATTTCATGATCCCAAGGGAGTCAAACGCATAATTTTCTAATCCAGATTTTGGCTTACTCTGGAAGTCTTGCATCCCTGCAAGGAAAAAAAATGCATGGATATGCTGCCTGTTCATAACATTTTCCAACACACAAAGACAAAACAAATATTCAAATATCATTCATAACGATTCATTCTAAGACTAATTGTCTTCATTTTATGACTTAAACAAAGATTTACACCGTCTTTTCTGATTGTCTTTATTCGATGATTCAAAGATTTATACTGTCTTTTCTGAGTGAGTGTAAAGACAGAAAGAAAATCCTGGCATTGTGGCGGTGGGGCTAGGGGGGGGGAGTGAGGGAGAGGAAGGAGAAGGGAGCTGGGGTGGGGGACAGGAGAGGGATTGGTTTTGCTCACCTTTCAGCATGGCCTCTGCAGCAAACAAATCTTCTTGTATGTAACCTGTAACAGTGTGAAACAATGCAATATCACATGCCCGACACAGTGGTGAAATTCTGACCAAAAATCTTGATTTTTCATAAGGTCTGAAAGCATGATTTGACTCCACAACATCTTATCTACCTATTCGCTGTAGGTCTTTATTACAAGTTTCACCTTTGGATTTTCAGATCATGTAAAGGATAGAGACCATGCACAATTCTTCATTTGTTGCATTCTTGACAAGTTCATCATCACTGCCTGTCATCAGTCCAGACCAGTAAAAAAAAAAAATCAGATTTATGCAACTAATATTGTGTAACAGTACATAGCTGACTTATGTCACAACTGAACAGATTATATGCAGTGAAGTTGGACGACACACAGTGTGCACACACCAACAGACACACATCCCTCTCAACCCTAACAAACTCTTTATCTTCTTGTTCAACGAAACACCATCAGGTATGCGGATGTCTGTGCTTATTTTCTGCAGATCAGATTAGTGAAGAATCAACGTAAATGATCGCATTCATAGAGCTAGTAATACAATGCACAGATCAATATGGTGAAGAATCAATGAGAAATGTCTTTCACTGCATCAATACCTTACACAGATTAGGTTTAAAAAAAGAAAAAAGTAAATATGTGCCCATCAGAATATTGTTATCCATATTTTAGCAATGTCTTTCACTGCATGAACACCTTACACAGATCAGGTTTAAATAAAAAAAAAAAGTGAATGTGTCCATCAGGTTATCAATATTTTGAACAGATCATCACTCATCAACAATCAATGTAGGTAATCATGTATGTTTATCAGTACCTCTCAAAAATCAGACTTAATACACAATCTGTCCAAAAAGAAAATCTTTCAGGATAGATCCGAACAATAAATACGAAACAAAAGCAAAAAGGAAATGCAATCTATCAATACCTTCCACAGGTCAGCCCAAATAAAGAATCGATAATAATCAACAATCATTGCCTGCCACAGATCAGACTTATACACAATATGCATAAAATGTGAATCTATCAAATGCCTTGCATCTATAGATCAAAACGGTTAATTTAAAAAAAAAAAAAGGAATTGTATTAATCTATTAATATCTTCCACAGATCAGCCCCAGTAAAGAATAGATGTAAGTAATTAACAATCATTACTTCTACAGATCAGACTTGTACACAATCAGTAGAAAATGAGAACCAGACCTGTTTACCCCCAACATTACCTTTCAGTAGTCATGATGACCTGTGTCAGTAGTTTGGGCACAAATTTGAGCAACTGTCAGTAGTCACCACTACTTCTGCAGCATTTGATCTCTTGGCAATTTTTGAGTCTGGGCATATGCGTTTGATTGCCTTGTGAGAGTGTCACATTCGCATATCAGAGCCTCTGACCGGTCACCTCTAGCTCATCACGCTGCTAGTGTAAAGAAGCCTTGCAGAGTGGTTTGTTTTCCCTTGGCTCCTCGAATTGTTCGTGTCTGGCACTTTTAACATGTCTAAAACAGTCTTTCCGCCATGCACACAGCTGAAGTCCGTGTCACAAACAGTGCACCGCACATACCAGGCATGGGAATTGACTGAAAGTGAAACTCTGAAATCTAGGGGGTCCGGGGGCATGCCCCCCCGAAAATTTTTTTTTTCAAGATCAAAATCTGTGCAATCTGGGCTATCCTGACTTCATTTTATGGATTTAAGAACGTAAAAAAAAATGAAGTAAATTAGCATTAAAACAACAAACAAAAACAATTTTCACACAAAATGTTTTTATTCAGTTCTATGAGTTATCTCCAGCTGACTACAAAGATCACACAGGCTCAAAAACAAACAAAACAAAACAACAACAACAAAAACAAACAACAATCAACCAACCCAACCAATCCAAACAATCACCAATCAACCCAACCAACCAACTGGTCAACCAACCAAACAAGAAACACCCCCACACACACAAAAGAAAAGTTAAGCCTGCACACATTCACTTGAAACTGGTTACAGACACTGGCACCAGCATTACCTCTAGAGCTGAGGCAAGCATCTCTGAAGAGAAAACAGGAAGGTATTTGAAGTTTACTGCTGAGAAGACTCACACAAGCAGCTCCCCTGTTTACTGCTGTCACTGAGAAGACTGTCACACAAGCAGCTCCCCTGTTTACTGCTGTCACTGAGAAGAATGTCACACAAGCAGCTCCCTGTTTACTGCTGTCACTGAGAAGAATGTCATACAAGCAGCTCCCCTGTTTACTGCTGTCACTGAGAAGAATGTCATACAAGCAGCTCCCTTGTTTACTGCTACACCATGCAATCGGATAACTAGTATAATACTTGAAGTACATCTTACCTGGCAAACGTTGATTACTTTCCAGAGACGCACACTTATCCAGATGCTTCTTTGAGCGGAGATGGTCAGTCAGTGTTGAAACCACCACGATGGCGTAAGATACGTCTTTGTTGCAGACAATACACCGTGCAGCTCCACGATATTTATCTTGCGAAAGCGCGTCCCAAGGCGCTCCTTCTTTACTACATCTCCGATTTTCCACCTCCACAACTACAAATATCCACTCCCCTTTCCATTTATTTGAGGCACTTGTCTAAGAACGGATCGCCGAAGTTTACCACACGACCAAGGCACGCCATGTTGAAAACTCCCCTGTCAAAGTTTGCGCATGCGCAGAAAGTCACGACATTCTCAAATTTGGGCTGCCCGCGAGAGTTAATAGCTGCTGTTGCTGGCGATTCGGGTAACTGAGGCAGGCGTTCGCAGCACGCAAACACAGTACGCTCGCATTCCGCTATAGTCTCGATCGTCCATACCCAAACTTCCGCGAGAACGAGAACAGAGAACGAGATAACGCTCGCGTTAGTATAACTTGGTCTAGGCCAGCCGAGACTAGTTCAGCAACAGCTAAAACCGATGCTTTATATTTTTTGTACCCCAGATTTTTTTTTTCGCGACGCAATTTCGTTTTCGCAGAAAGCAAATTTTAACTGCCGCGGAAATCAGCGTTTTCGCTGACAATTCCCATGCCTGCATACGCTTTTCCCATATTCAATGCCTGTAAACAAGACCACTCCTGTGTATACTCCTTCCGAAAACGCTGTCAGGGGTGGGACTCTCCATAAGGAAAAAAGAGGAAACAGTCTAGGGGGTCCGGGGCATGCCCCCCCGGAAAAATTTTGGATTGCTACATTCACATGGGTGAAACCTGGGGAAATTGAAAATCCTGAAAGGTGGGGGTCCAGGGGGCGGGAGGCCCCTGGCGGGGTCAAGGGGCAAAGCCCCTTGTCGGGGGGTCAGGGGGCTTCGCCCCCTGAAGCTGAAGCATTTTTACATTTCGTTATTAAAATCAGACCATTTTGAGGTACTTTCAGCATGTTTTTATAAGTGAAATAAGACTAATGTTGTGCCCAGAGTAACTTATGCTGCCCCCCCCCCCCCCCCCCCCCCCCCCCAAAAAAAAAACAAAAAAAAACAAATGCACCATCAGGCGAAAAAGGTTTGTTTCCCGTTTGCTGACTGATCCTAGTTTTTGACCTCTGGCCCTTAACTTTTTTTGACCATAGGGAAAAAAAAAAAAACCTAAAAATCAATAAAACAAATGCCAACCTCCTGATTACGTAAGCATGTGCATCTCAGCCGTCAAGATGTACGGGCTATCAAATTTGAAGTAAAAAATCACCATCTAGCACACTATTTGACAACCCCTCCCCCAAAAAAACAAACAAAAAAAACCCCACAATAAATAGCCGACCACCCCTCCTATTCAAAACCTCTGTGTGTGTGTGTGTGTGGTGGGGAGAGAGAGAGAGAGGAGAGAGAGAGAGAGAGAGAGAGAGTAGAGATTGAGAGAGTAGAAGTTTTGTATATTTTAGCAATTATTAATTTTTTAAAAACTTTTTAAAAAAAAAAGGGGAGGAGAGGAGAGGGAGAGAGAGAGAGAGAGAAA
>JAFLJL010018128.1:40753-58915 GCA_018398815.1 Conus ventricosus
TCATGACCAAAGCGTCACAAAAATTTCGCGTTGCCCACCACCCAAACGTTCTTCAGTGGTGAACCTGACCACTTGCCACCAAAAGGTAGGTGTTATAAAGTTGATGGGTGTTGTATTGCCTGTCTGTCACCTATTTCACTGACGTAGGTGTGTTTTCCAGGTTAAAATCAGGTGTGTGAGTGTTGGAGCCATGAAAATATTTTCACATCCCCCTAAAATAACAAGTGCAAACCAAAGTTCAGCTTTCCATAGATTTTTGCTGAAAATTTGAAGTCTTTTTATCCATTAGTTTATTTTTTACAATTTTTTAAAGTCAGTACCCAATTCGGGCAGCAAATTCCAATATAAACTTAGTAGTCTGGGCGAATTCTGTCATACGAAACACAGGACAATGAAGGTTAATAGATTAATACAATTCCTTTTTTTTTTTTTAAATTAACCGTTTTGATCTATAGATGCAAGGCATTTGATAGATTCACATTTTATGCATATTGTGTATAAGTCTGATCTGTGGCAGGCAATGATTGTTGATTATTTATCGATTCTTTATTTGGGCTGACCTGTGGAAGGTATTGATAGATTGCATTTCCTTTTTGCTTTTGTTTCGTATTTATTGTTCGGATCTATCCTGAAAGATTTTCTTTTTGGACAGATTGTGTATTAAGTCTGATTTTTGGAAGGTACTGATAAACATACATGATTACCTACATTGATTGTTGATGAGTGATGATCTGTTCAAAAATATTGATAACCTGATGGACACATTCACTTTTTTTTTTTTTTTAAACTGATCTGTGTAAGGTGTTCATGCAGTGAAAGACATTGCTAAAATATGGATAACAATATTCTGATGGGCACATATTTACTTTTTTCTTTTTTTAAACCTAATCTGTGTAAGGTATTGATGCAGTGAAAGACATTTCTCATTGATTCTTCACCATATTGATCTGTGCATTGTATTACTAGCTCTATGAATGCGATCATTTACGTTGATTCTTCACTAATCTGATCTGCAGAAAATAAGCACAGACATCCGCATACCTGATGGTGTTTCGTTTGAACAAGAAGATAAAGAGTTTGTTAGGGTTGAGAGGGATGTGTGTCTGTTGGTGTGTGCACACTGTGTGTCGTCCAACTTCACTGCATATAATCTGTTCAGTTGTGACATAAGTCAGCTATGTACTGTTACACAATATTAGTTGCATAAATCTGATTTTTTTTTTTTTACTGGTCTGGACTGATGACAGGCAGTGATGATGAACTTGTCAAGAATGCAACAAATGAAGAATTGTGCATGGTCTCTATCCTTTACATGATCTGAAAATCCAAAGGTGAAACTTGTAATAAAGACTACAGCGAATAGGTAGATAAGATGTTGTGGAGTCAAATCATGCTTTCAGACCTTATGAAAAATCAAGATTTTTGGTCAGAATTTCACCACTGTGTCTGGCATGTGATATTGCATTGTTTCACACTGTTACAGGTTACATACAAGAAAGATTTGTTTGCTGCAGAGGCCATGCTGAAAGGTGAGCAAAACCAATCCCTCTCCTGTCCCCCACCCAGCTCCCTTCTCCTTCCTCTCCTCACTCCCACCCCCTAGCCCCACCGCCACAATGCCAGGATTTTCTTTCTGTCTTTACACTCACTCAGAAAAGACAGTATAAATCTTTGAATCATCGAATAAAGACAATCAGAAAAGACGGTTGTAAATCTTTGTTTAAGTCATAAAATGAAGACAATTAGTTTTAGAATGAATCGTTATGAATGATATTTGAATATTTGTTTTGTCTTTGTGTGTTGGAAAATGTTATGAACAGGCAGCATATCCATGCATTTTTTTTCCTTGCAGGGATGCAAGACTTCCAGAGTAAGCCAGAAATCTGGATTAGAAAATTATGCGTTTGACTCCTTGGGATCATGAAATTGTATTTGGGTGTCTTCTGGATGGGCAAGATGTCCTTCGGGTGTTTTCATTTTAGGGAGAATTCTGTTTTCATTCATCTTCATCTTCCTGTGAAAGATGTTTGATTTAGCTTGAACTAAAATGAAATCAGTTATCCAGAAAAGGTGGGTTTTTAAAATTATTTTTTAATATTTTTTTTATAGTTTTTCTTGTAGTCTACAGGTACAAAATGTTGAAAACACTGTCAGAATTACTAGAAGCTTTTCAGTTAAGAAGTGGTTGTAAAAAGTCCAATCCTATCAAGGCATCTGATGTCCAATGGGATAGAAGTGGTTGTAAAAAGTCCAATCCTGTCAAGGCATCTGATGTCCAATGGGATAGAAGTAGTTGTAAAAAGTCCAGTCCTATCAAGGCATCTGATGTCCAGTGGGATAGAAGTGGTTGTAAAAAGTCCAATCCTGTCAAGGCATTGATGTCCAGTGGGATAGAAGTGGTTGTAAAAAGTCCAATCCTGTCAAGGCATCTGATGTCCAGTGGGATAGAAGTAGTTGTAAAAAGTCCAATCCTGTCAAGGCATCTGATGTCTGAAGAGTGACAGTGATTAGATGACTTCAGGAATAGACAAAAAGGTCAGAATGGGAAGTTTATGGTGCATAGTAATATCAACGGATGAAAAGGATACCTTACTGAAGGACACTCTTATCTGTTAGCAAGCTTTGGAGTAGAAGGATATGTTATTGTGCACGGAAGAGATGAGTGTATTGTGCGTGTGCCAGATGAGTTGCCGCAACTGTTTCAGTGTGTTGTGCACATAGCATTGGAAAGATCACAGATGTGTTTTGTGCATGTACACAGAGCAGTTCTTGAGAGTGAGCGTCATCAATAAGGAGTGCTGGATCCAGCTAGCTGATGCCATCACAGCTCGACTCTCGGCTGCTCAGCTGCAGGTGGGTTGGACTGGTTGAGTTTAAGCTCCCCATGCCAAAAGTAAGCTCTTGAAGATGGGCAGTGTTTGGGATGTTGTATGGGTATGTGTGTGTGAGAGTGAGGAGGAGGACTCTTCTGGAATGGCCTATGTGTATAAATCAGGTGTTTTATGGTGATTTGTTGGTTTGATATTTACAGTTTATTAGAAACTCGGCTGGCGTTAAAACTGATACAAGAAGGGGGAAATCAGCTATAGACTTTGGGGTAACGAAAACGAAAAGAGCTACCAAGTGTGTGAGATGGGAGGTAATTCTAACTTTTGGAATGAATGGTTATATTGAATAGCTTATTTTCCTTTGTTGCCAATTTCATTTGTTCCAAAAGATGACTGAATGACTTGCAACCAATGATTGATCATTTGAAAAATTTTAGGAGTTTCTGGATTTATTTGATGCTTTAATTGATCTTCTTACTAAATAATGGGACTTTTTTTTTGTTTTTTTGCGTGATGTTAGATGTACGCACTGTACAGCAGACACATCTGAAAGAACTTCAGATATGTTCTTTCAGATTTTTTTTTTTCTCAAACAAGAAATCAGTGTATCATCTTGTATGATTATTTATGATCAAGAATGAATGTTTCTAGTTTATTCTGTGACAGTTGAGTATAGATTCATCTTTTTACTTGTGTAGTTTTAGCGTTTTCACTGATTTACAATCCTGATCGGACCGTGCGGGTGGCTGGGCTATGAATCAAGGTAGAGAACTCTCCTCAGATCCGAGGATTCTCGAGAAAATTATTTGACTTTCAGAGGGGGAAAATCATAACATACGAGAAAAAAAAAGTATGCTGTGGAAAAAAATTGCGAACCTCTGAATCATATCAAGTTTTGTAACATATCCAGTTTTTCCAGTCCAGGTTTCCATGCTTGTGTTCAAGGGTTGCTGGCTGTAGTTGTTCTGGTATATTGTGGCGGTTCTGCGTGCATTAATCAGACCAGCTCAGTGGCAGGCAAATATGTAGGTGTAAGCAGTTGGTGTATAAGGCATAGGCTTTGTCATCTGGGGGTGGGGGTGGGGGTGGGGGATGTGATGTCTGGCATGTCATGAATGGTGAATTGGGAAGGTGTAGTTGTCAACTGTTGGAGATGGGAATGGACTGAAAGACTACAAAAAGGAGCAATTCCGACTGGCGGTTTTGGGCTTATATTCTGAAAGCAAACAAGCTGCGAATGGCATGTTGTTGCTTGTTCGCTTTGTTGAAAAGAGCTGAACTAAATCACTTGTGGTTTCTAACAGCGCTCTTTGAATGTGTGCACTACAAGAAGTGTATTGATGCTTAAAGAGCACTGAGCTGCAGTCGGAGCAGAGTGATTTTGTATTAGATTAACATTTTGACCCCCTCCCCCCCTCTCCCCCCTTAAAAATTTTTTTTTTTTTTTTTAGCACGGACACGCAGACTGTTTTGATGGTGTGACAGCCCAGATAAATAATATGCAATGTGGTCGGCTTGGGTGTAAACACCAAGAAATGAGATGGACAATAATCATGACCGCAGTGAAGGATATGATTATGATTCTTTTATTACTAAGTTATATGTGTGGCTGTTGAGATGAACATTGATTTGAAAGAAAAAGAAAGAAACTTATTCAAGTGTGCATGCCTGTGTGTGTGTGTGTGTGTGTGTGTGTGTGTGTGTGTGTGTGTGTTTGTGTATACAGTCAGTTGTTTTCTTTTGGTTTCTTGCTGCACGGTAATTGGCTTTTCATGAGAGACCATGAATGGGTCTTCAAAACAGTTTAAGATTTCATTTTGGTCTGGGGGGCATTTCTTCCTTTGATTGCTCACCAGGGCATTGCCCTGGATCCCACCAGGGCCGAGGCAGCCCCTTGACCCCGGCCCTTTTCAGAGATTTTTCAAGTCAGCCGTTCTTCAGCCTGAGAAACATGATTTATTGGGGAAATATCAGGATCTAGACGTTGAATTGCAAAACAAATTAATTGAATTTATCAAGGAAACAAAACAGACTCAATTAAACTAAAAGAGGGGGCCGGAATAGCTCAGTTGGTAGAGCGCCGGACTCGTGATCCTGGGGTTGCGGGTTCGAATTTCGGTATAGGGGGATTTTCCCCTCGGAGTTAACATTGGTTCTGACTCCATTCCCACACAGTCCTTCGAATGAGACTATAAACCGAGGTTCGTGTGTGAACGCACGCACAACATCTTGCACACACGTAAAATCCCATCACCAACTTTCGGAAGAGAAGGCCAGTTTGGCCGTTGGTATGGATGACACGTGACACATAGCATGCACCTTCCCCGAAGATGGAGTATGGCTGCCTTAATGGCGGGATAGAAAAGGGTCATACGCACAAAACTCCACTGCTGGCTATACAGGGAGTGTCCGCAGGAGTATCAGCCTGCGTACGCAGAAAGAAAGAAAAGAAAAACTAAAAGAAATTGTACCCTAATCGTGTACCTACCTGTATTTCTGTTGAACAGAAACAATTAAAAAAATGCTGACTTAAAAAGAAAATAAAAGAGATAATAAAAAACTACAGCACAGTCAGTTTGCCACTGTCTTTTTTTTATGCAGTCATTCATACTTGAGATTTAGTACCTAAATAGAATATTTGACGGTCAATCTAGGTGTGAGCCATGACTGCACAAGATGGATGGAATTGGATTTTGTAGTCGTCAGCATGAACACTTGTGCAGACCTGCTCTTTCCTTGTTTGCTTTTGTACGTAAACGTGGATAGAAAAATAGATACAAGTGACTCCTAAAGATTCCATGATTGATGATTATTATCTTTCATTAGGCAATTGAAATGGGGGGATTATGTACCCAGGTGGTGGGTGGTGTTGTCCAGGTACCCACAGAAATACAGTGAATACTGGGAGAAAGGACAACCACACTGGTCAGAAGTGAGGGCTTTGTGGCAGCACATTGACAGTCAGTGGGTTAGATGATACAACTAGTCAGGGATCCTCGGTCATGTAGTGTGAAGGGATGAATGAGAGGCTGGTCTTTTTATTTGTAAATTTTCCTCATCACTACTCTTCCTCAACAGGTTGTGGAACAGTTCGACCCAGCAGGTGGCGCCGGCGACAACGTGCCCTCCTGCAACACCTTTATTATTCTTCACTCCCACCAAACGGTGACCTCTGTGAGGCTGTTCCTGATCAGAGCGCCAGCACGACCAAGACAGCAGCCAATGACTGCTGCTTTGATGGGGACCGTGATGTCGACAGGAAGGATGTGAACGGAATGACGGATACTGTCAAAGGTCGAAGCGATCAGCTGCTAGACAGACTGACGTTGATGCAGGGCGGTGGGCCTCCTCGGTCAGTTGCCGTCGGTTGGTGGACTGCACGTTTGTTCACGTGTTTGTGGCGCCTACGCAGGCTGAGGGGATGATGCTGCAGAGTGACTTGTCCAGGGCGCTCCTCACATTGTCCAGGGAGTGTGGAGGGGGAGGTACTCTGGTGTACGGTGTGCTTGCCAGTGTAAGTACCTGACAGTGCAAGTCTGTCATGTTTTTGCCTGTTGAGGTTCAAGCTGTTTGGTTTGGCAGTGTTTGCCTGATTTGAAAGCACTTTATAGTGTGGAATAAGGAAGCTAAAGTATGTTTCAACCTTAAAGCACTAACTGCCAAATTTTTTTTCTAGAAAGCTTGATAAACTGGGGTAGGCTGTTGCATATTGACCTTTTTGATGAGGTTTTTACAACAAGCTATAATTTATAGTTTCTTTCAGTTCTGAGAAGTAGACATCGAAAGGGTAAGTCTGTGTGTGTGTGTGTGCATGTAGGTGTATAACTCAGGGATGAAAACTCCTCCGCCGTTTCCGCCGTCTCCGCCGTTATTTTTTCGCATCTCCGCCGAAAGAAAAAGTCTCCGCCGAAAAAATTATTCGAAGAATGATGCTCAGAAACGATCTCAACTTGTCTGCACAGCGAATTTCTTCTCTGTCGGTAATGTTCTCAAACGGCGTAGTTCTCATTCTGTTTCCTTCCAGTATCATTTATCATCATGGCGTCGATTCACAGTGAGAGTTTGCCGCTAGTGAGTGCAAACAAAACGAAAAAAAAAAAGAAGAAAGAAGTATGTGAACCACTAGAAGACCGAGTGGCAGCAGAAGGACGTGTTGTGACCGCAGAGTCGCGGATGCAATAAGAAAACATGACAAAGACGGCGAATTTGAAGTGTTTTGCGAGCCTTGCCAAAAACGTGTCTACTTTGGTAGTCGTGGCTTTGTGGCAATCAGAGATCACATCGAGCGTCCCAGTCACCAACAGAAAATGTGTGTGTTTCCCACACCATTACAGCATGTTTTCAGATCATTGGGTATGCAACAATCTACGTTTAATTTCCAAAGATAGTTTGACTCCTACTCTAAGTACTTCCACTCGTAGAGTCTTCAAAGCAAGGGAAAAACGTTTAAAGTGACGAAAAGAATATAAAAGAACAAATGACATCAAAATAAACTGATGTCACAACAGTATTGTGTAACACTTTTCCCCTGGTATAATGCAAACGTTTGCTACATTTGTTAGGTGTCTGCTAACAGCCCCCCTATGAAATCCTTTTCCACCAGCCCACTCCCCCCACTACCTATATACTTCCTCTACTCCTCCTCCTTCTCCCCCAACCCCCACCCTCACCCCACAACACACATACCCCACACACTTCGCCCCCTCCCCCCCCTCCCCCCCACCCCCGTCCACCTCACACACACACACACACACAAACACCCCCCCCCCCCCCCCCCCCCCCCACACACACACACACACTTGTCAAGAGGGGGGGGGGGGGGGATATGATTAGTTGTAAGAGGGAAGTTGGGGGGGGGGGGGTGTACTGTTGTGACATCAGTTTGTTTTTTATGTCATTTGTTCTTTTATGTTCTTTTTTTGTGTTTAGTGTTTCCTGACGAAGGGTCTAAGGCCCAAAAGCTTCAGTTTTTTTTAAAGGACTTCAAAGTAATCATTTTTCATATTGTGTTTATTGAAGTCCAGCAGTCGTTTTCATACATCTGATTTACTTAGTTTGATTTCCCACTCTGATTTACTTATCTACAGGCCTTATTCTTTATGTCCTGAAAGCACTGTTTGTCAAATTTTCTTTAGCTAGAGTTCTGAGGATTCATCATACTAAATGTTTGTCTCAATTGACATAGTTTCTTTCCACATCAGTCTCAGTCTTCATGGTGTTGAAAGCTGATCTATAGAATGAGTTGTTTAGAAGCAAGAAAGTGATTTCTAAAGATTTTTATGCCATATTTAATACAAAATATGCTTCAGCTTCAGGGGGCGCCGCCCCCTGACCCCCGCCGGGCTGTTGCCCATGTACCCCACTGGGGGCCCATGGTGAACCCCCAGATCCCGCCAATCTCCTCTTTTTTTTAAAAAACTGTTTTCATCCCTGATACTACTGTGTAATCATAGTATAGAATTTATGATGCATATATATGTACAGAAGCAGACGGATGATTAGGAAGTATGAAAAAGGGAAGAGAAAAAAAAAAGTTTTGATGAGTAAGGATGATGGTAGTGCCATTAGTCTGAATATGATGATTTCATTTGATTTTATTTGTAGTTTGTTATGTTCCAATGCAGAAGGAGAACTGTGTGGACGATGTGAGTGAGCTGACATCCAGCATCATACACCGGGGACATCGCTCTTTCTCGGGGCAGCTCTTCCTGGTCTTGTGAAGTCTTTCTGCCGCTTTCTGTCAGAATCTCAAGCAGCCAGTCTTCCAGCCACAGCACTTGCACCACAGTGAAGGAACTGGCAGCTCTTCCATGTGCAATTCTCATCACTGTAGATAGTCCGGATCTTCCTGTGAGTGATGCATGATTTTTATTTTCTCTCTCTACCTCTGCATGGTGATACTCGCATTACGTGTGTGTGTGTGTGTGTGAAAGAAAGGGAATTCATTTTTTATCATTGTGTTGTGCAAGTGCTCTGAAGTTTTTTTATTATTTTTTTTAATGATTGTAGGTAAAAGAAAGAAAAATGTATTCAGTTTGTAGATCTTTTGTTTTTGCATCTCCACGCATTTATTTTAGGTATGAAACATCTGTGAAAAAGATTTGTGTGTGTGTATGTGAATATTTTTTTTTCATCCGCATTTTTTTTTAGGTCACTGTCATGAAATTCTCTGATTTTTTTGTTATTTTGATGAAATCTGGGTATTCACATTTTTCTGCTTGTTTTTTTCCCCCCTTTTTCTTATCTTGTGTTTCTTTTATTTTTCAGGTTGTTTGTTCTCTGTTCAGTGTCATGATATTTTTTCCCACATATTTTCAAGTGGTTTTAACATTCATTCCATGGACAATGTAAGGTACATGCATTAATCTCGCCCCATCTCTCTCTCTCTCTCTCTCTCTCTCTCTCTCTCTCTCTCTCTCTCTCCCTCCCGCTCTCTCTCTCTGTTTTATTTCATACTTTCTTACTTTCCTTCTTCATCTTGGTCAGTCCTGGTCCTATAAAGGAGGGTCCAGAGCTGTTTTACTGTTTATATAAGGAGGTGTTTCTCTGGCCTTAGGTAAGGGTCTGCAATTACCCATTAAACATAGCTGCTAAGGCTTACCCATTCGTGCTAGATGAGGTGTGCCCTCAAGTGTAGTTTTGTTTCCCAGATGAGTTCCGTTTTCTCCTTAATCCCGTATCTGTATTTAAGTTTTGCCAGTGTAAAGAGATGGTTTATGATTCATTTTTGTTTTCCCTGTTGTGATAGTGGTTCCTAGGCAGCCTGAAAGGGCGGTGTGTTCAGATATGTGCAGTGTTCAGCCACGCCATGCTTTTATTTTGTTTGAAACCTGAGTCCGTATTGGTTTCACTTGCTTGCAGCGATAAAAGAAATGCTCTACGTAATCTGTGTCCGCACAGTTGCATGCATCACATTGTTCACTGTGTGGTATTCCCATCCTTTTAAGGAGAATGTTAGTAGGATATATGTTGTGGAGTATTGTCAATCTCTGAAAGTAGACCTGGCAGATATTTGGCATTCAGGTAGTTGATTATATCATCTGTTGTTCTAATTATGGTCGCTGTGTAAAAGACAGAGATTTTGTACTCCTGATCATGGCTCGTAGTTCACCGTTGTAGGATGTGTCCATCATTGTTATGACCCTGCACAACATGTTATTTATCACAAACTGTTCATTAAACAGAAGTGAATTATAGTATTGCTCTTTTTCTTTTATGCAAACAATAAGTCTCGTAAACTGATTTTTGAAATCACTTTCCTGTGAATTGATTTGGAAAATGACATGTCAGTTGCCAGCCAGTAGATACTCATGGGGGTAGGGGGGTGGGGGCTATTAAAACCTGAGTTATGCACACAGTGAAATAAATGTAACATGCAAAAACGTGGTCTTCACGCTTAAAAGAAGGCAGTGTATATGGGTGCAGTGCAGTGAATGAATAACATTGGGCTCAGTAGCAAAGAACAAAACAAACTTGGACTTGCTCACACACAAAAAACAAAAGCTGCGATTTTCCATGCAGTGAAACAACAATGACAACAACAGCCAACCAACCAACCATCCAAACTAACAAAGAACACAATTCAGAGAACAGAAAGCTACGAAGGCTAATGAACAGGGAAAAAGTGACATTAGGCTATGTACACCATAGAGAAAAAAAAATGACTGTGTAAATTGGCGCTTGAAACAATGCATAATCATATGTAGCTGCATTCAGAACGAATATACTGAACACGCAGTTATCTGGTGAAACACATACACACAAACACATGCATGCATGCACACATGCGCTCGCACACACACACGCACGCGCACACACACTCCATTTTGCCATCAAGTAACACACAGTAAACTAATAAAAAAGAGGGAGAGAGAGTAAAAGCAGAGCTTAATCTAGAGCGCGGGATTGGTACAATCCCCGAAAATCTGTTCCTTCCCGCAATTATCGAGTCTTAACGCGGGCAGACTCCCGCACATTTGCAGAACTGCCCGCCCTGTTGACTGATCGTTGCGGGCGCTCGTTTGTCGTCTGCTTGAAAAACTGAAACTAGGACTGAGCAGGAGTGAACGATTTCATGATATTTCATTGGCTGTTAGTGTAAATCAACCAATTGGCGGCGTTCATCTCCTCCTTCTCGATCACCGACGAGAAGTTGCGAGAGTTTAAGGCGCCATATTGGATATTTTCCAAATGAAGCGTGCACCCACCCTATTCGACTTCGACTTTCGTGGAGGAAAAGTGAAAAAAAAAAAAGATTCTCTGCCATGCGAGGGTGGAGAAGATCATGAAGAAACCGCGACTACATCCAAAAGCTCTGAGAAGCAGCCCGAAATTAGTGCCAGTGCAAGGGAACACTGGTTTCAAGACGATTTGCTGAAGAAGTGGCCCTGGATACCTAAGCTGAAGACCGGTGTGATGCGATGTGAATTGTGTTTGAAACACAAGAAACGTATTTACGTCGCCCCAAGGTAGTTGTTTAATCTAGATGATTTGATCAAGGTGTGTTGAAGTCTGTGTACAAAGGTGGAGGAGGTATATAACGTGGGGTTGTAGGGAGGGGGGGAGTGCCCCCCTTTTTTTGATATGAGGGGGGGACTGCCCCCCTTTTTCAAAAATCCTAGATTAAGCTCTGTAAAAGTCCAGAATGATATGGATTCATGCTAAACGAGGAAGATGAAATCCCAGCACACATAGGGGCGGTGAACAGTAATACAATGGGTATATTTGATGGGTGACAGTGTGCATGCGCACGTGCAGGCACACGCACGCACGCGCGCACACACACACACACACACACACACACACACACACACACCACACACAACACACACACACACAGCGATGGACCACTGTGTCAGTTTGTGTATGTGAATGTGCGCACACATGTATGTGTGTGTGTGCATGCATGTGTGCATGAGTATGCATGTTTTTGATAGAGAGGGAGAGAGATTCTGGATTTGTTTATGGTCTTGAATTTGGAATATCACAACGCCTTTCCGTTCTTTTTTTTTCTTGGGCGTGTCTTGCATTATGGGGAATGCTTGCATCCTTTGCTCTTTCATGATCAGGGTCAGCTCTGGTCATCTTTTCTGATACCCCATGCTCTGCGCTTCAGCTGGTTGACAGTGGCATGCATACCTTCTCCCCCCCAGTTCACCAAGTAAAGCTAACCCAAATTTCCATCTCTGGATCCAGTCAGCACAGTGATCTTCAGGGATGTGCTGTTGTGGGATGACATTGATTTGGTGGCCAAAGTACGTTCTGTAGAGTTTCATGTACTGGTTGATTGCGAGTTGATCTTACCGATTACTTCCTCGTAGAGTTTCATGTACTGGTTGATTGCGAGTTGATCTTACCGATTACTTCCTCAACAGGATAGCTTGATGACAGTAGGCTGTGCACATTGGAATAAGCCTTGTTCAACTTGGTGTATTTTCATTTTATATCTCTTCCTAAGGCCTGGGTGCTGTAGTCGTCTGTCAAAGTATTCACTGTCTTCTCTGTGCTGTCAAAAATATCTGTGATGACCTCTGCTTTGATGTATTCGTTACAGTGGTTGCCAATAGAAGTGCCACTGTAATGTGCTTGTTTCACGATCCTGTTTCTTTGAAGCGCAGACTTAACTGCAGCACCTACTGGTCCCTCACCCTTCTTGAAAGGATTAAGGCCTTGCAGTGAAAGATTACTAGAATTCAGATGTTGACAACGTGGTGCTTCACCAGCCGAACACTTCTTTGAAACGCTTTGTGTGTATCTCTTAAATTTGGTTTGTCTGTCTTGCCAGATTTGTTGCTATCCTTTTGTCAACATCATAGCACTCATCTTCCAAAAGATCATGATTCTTCTTGACAATTCCCAAAAGGATATGAAGGTAGGAGGGGCGACATGATCTAGTTCAATGTCCCACACATTCGGCAAGATAAGATTCTGGAAGCACTTGGCCTGAGACTTTTTTCCACCTTCTTTCACAAACTTGGCATGCATTTTCTTCATGTCTTCCAGCGTTCTCTGTTCGATTGTATCCCGAACATGATCACTGCAGTTCTTTTGCTCTTGTTCCTTTGAGGCTGTACACCATAGATATAGACACACACCTTGAGGTCCAGACAGCCCATACATTTTCAAGAGGAAATCATAATCTCCAGATAGAAACGGTCTAATATTTTTTTCTTTTCCTTTCCATGTTGCTTTGACAAGCTGACAGATCTGCTGTTTGAAAGGATTCAAAACAGTTCTGATGTTTTCACTGCTGTCTTTTGCCTCTGCTATGCAGACCAGAAAAAAGATTTTCTTGGCATTGGTGTGGGCAAGATTTGCTACAGCTAGGGCAAGTTTGAAAATGCCATCCCACGGCAGTTCTTACTGCTACATTAAGTCGCTTGAGTCCAAGTCTTCAAAAGCGTGAGACGGAAAAACTGAGGAAACAAATTGCACGCAGCCAACTAGCCCAGGTCTGTGAGCGGTCTTGTATCTGTAAGCGTGTAGAATAGCGAACCACACATTGCCTTGCTGTCTGTATTGCGCCTAAAGCTGACCAGTGTTTACAAAACGACTACACACAGGAGTTTCCTTGACATGGAGAGCTCAACATGAAGTACACTTTGCCTGTTTGAAAAAAAATATAGAAAAAAAAAAGAGTTGGTATTCAGTAGTTACTCTCACCTAATGTAACATTTTATAAACCTATATTTATCAATATATCCATAATCTTGGAAATAAAGGTCAATATTTATAGCTATTATATACACCCACTACAAACATGCATTTCAACTTATATCAGTCAACATATGTCAACTTGAAAGTAACATAATGCTCTTACATTCTATATGATGATTATGTACATAATAATTTTGTCAGTTGAGATAGTACTTATGTATGCCTTTTTTTTTTTTAATAACAAATCTTACATATGAATTTTCATACCCCCCCCCTCTCTCTCTCTCTCTCTCTCTCTCTCTCTCTCTCTCTCTGAAATGGATGATCTGCAAAAGTCTGCTGGGAAACATATACTTAGAATTTTGTTAAGTGACAAAATATAAAGATGCGAAGGGAAAGAATGTACAAACTGACAATTGCAAATCGTTTTCCCCGTAATCAGTGCTGTGTTTTTTTGTCACATGGCAGTAGCAGTCCATGAAACTGTGGTAACACCAGTGTCAGATGCTCTGTGAGCAGGACTTTGAGCTGTTGCTGTTTGTTTTTCAAGCCCCAGACTCTTCTCAACAGTGCATTGATTGTGGCGTGCGTCTCCTCGCCTCCTTGCTCTCCCAGCAGTGCCACTCCTGTCCCCCCAGTGTCTGATCCAAGGAACACAGTGATGTTCCAGCTGATGTTGTTTTGGAATGATGGCAGTCTTGGGAAACTTTTCTCTGAAATAGGCCATGTACCGCTTAATGGATGCTTCAGTATCTTCAGTTTCATCATCACAGATGGCTCTTTGATGCAATATGCGCCGATGAACATCAGAGAAGAGGGCATTCAGCTCAGTGAACTTGTCACGAATTTTTCTGGATGTATTTAGTATGGGACCAGCGAGTTGGAATTCTCCTGGCTTCTCTGCAACACTTGGACAGATGTTTTTGTACACGGGTTCTTTCAGATACTTGTTGCAATGGTTCCCAACAAAGGCCCTGGAATGATGAGCCTGTGGGAAGATCTTGTTTGCCCGCAGAACATCTTCTAGATTTGCTGTGATTGGCCCAGAACGGAATAGCAATGAAGTGGCTGTAGATTTCATTTTCTCCACTTCTTCCTTGGTTCTTTTTATGCTTTCTTCAAGTTCCTTTGTAGTTTTACTTCTGGCCTTGGCATGGAGTTGTCTCAGCAGTCTCTTTTTCTTTTCCAATGGCTCTATGCTCTTTACATGCTGCTGAAACTGTGCTGAGAAATACTGACAATTGTCAAGAGCGATTTTATCAAGTGAAGCAAAATGTCTTGCAGCCGTTCATCAAGAACATGGCACTCATCTTCAGGCAGGTCATGGTGTTTTTTTGACAACACCCAACAAGATGTGAAGGTAGGGAGGTGTCACCTGCTTCAGTTCTATGTCTAAAACTGGTTTCCTGATGACATTGTTGTATAGTTGGGCTTTTGATTTCATTTTTCCCGCACGTTTATACTTCTGATAGTCCCTCTTGATCTGACTGACCGTTCTCTGGCTGATGTTTCCTTTATTGTTCTCCGGGGGGCAGCTGCATCTGTGTCTTCGTTGTTGTGCTGTACAGACACGGGTGATCCCCTGTGCACCTGACAGTCCATACACCTGCTAGCGTGTGATTTCAACCTCTCCTGGACCAGGAGGAGGTCCTCCTGGGAGAGGGGGAGAGTGGCTTCCGGATAGTATCATTTGCCAAGAAGGCCTTCTTGGCAAATGGAAGCCTCTCTGGCTTAACCTTCATTGTCCTGTATTTCGTAATGACAGAAGTCGCCTAGACTACTAAGTTTATATTGGAATTTGCTGCCCGAATTGGGGTACCGACTTAAAAAAATTGTAAAAAATAAACTAATGGATAAAAAGACTTCAAATTTTCAGCAAAAATCTATGGAAAGCTGAACTTTGGTTTACACTTGTTATTTAAGTGGGCGCTGGCGCCTTGCGTTTTGAACCAGGGCGTGGGGGATGGGGCCTGACTGAAAGGCGAGGTCACGCCTAATCTCGGCCTGGCTCTTGATGGTGGCCTGCACGTGATTCCCAAACAGAGACCCTGATTGACAGGCAAGGCTCTGAGGGAAGCGCGGGCAGATGGAGAACGGGTCACAGAAGATGCCAATAGGACCGCATCTCTCCTAGCCAGAACTGAGTTCAGATGGAGCCTAATGAAGGCCCCAGCCGAATACTTAAGCCCTTCAGCCATTGACTGGATACAGGCTACCACAGCAGTTGGGTTCGCGGACTGGCGGATGGCGAAGGAACCAGAATCAGGATCCCTAAGGGCAGACACTAGTCCCCCTAGAAAGGAATCCATAACAGATATGGCCTCCAAACCCCTCCTCGCAGACTCTTCCCACTCCGCAAGGCAGCGCTCTGAGAGGGACACCTGCCTAGCGTGCGATTTTGACCTCTCCTGGACCAGGAGGAGGTCCTCCTGGGAGAGGGGAAGAGTGGCTTCGGGGATAGTGTCATTTGCCAAGGCCTTCTTGGCAAATGGAAGACTCTCTGGTTTAAGGAATTTCCCGCACGCCAACGCGGAAGGAAAATCAGGGACCGAACCAGGCACGGGGTCCTGCGCCTCCGTGCCCCTGACTCGTATTTGGGCCCTCCTCATGCAGTCGGCCACCATAACTGACTCCTTTAGGAGAGAGGAGGGCCTAGCCGCCGATGGTCGAGATCCCAGGGCAAGTTCCGCTGCCGAAGGGCAGGGGGCCCTGACCTCCTGAGAGGATGACACTGCCCCCGGAACCAGGGAAGCCAGCACAGCCACCGAGTCTTGGAAAGAATAAGAACCGGGTGACCGGTCCTCATCCTCTGACTCAGAGTCCGCCAGGTCGGACCCACAGACCGATGGAGTGGCCGCCCCCGGCGAAGCGGTGCGCGGCGAGGGCCCTGAGTGGCCTGGGATGGCTGGTTCCCCAGACATACCGGGGGAGGGGTCAGACCCCGGAAGGGCAGAGGGAGCCTGGGAGGCAGATGCCTGCACTGGTGGAGGGCTGGGCATAAAACCCGGCCACCAGGGAAACCCCGGAGCAGGGGGCTGAGGAAAGCCCATGTTCGGGGGATATTGCCATTGGGCCCATGGCGCCCAAGGCAAAGGGCCCTGACCCCATGATAGGGGGGGCTGATAATGCGGCTGCTGGCCCAACCCTGAAAGTGGGGGGCCGAATGCGCCGGTCCCCTGAGGGGTGCTCGGGAGAGAGGGCGACACCCCGGTGGACTGCCCAAAAGCAGAGGCAGACACATGAGGCGGAGGAAGGGAAACAACCGGGGGCGAACTAGATTCGAGCCCTTGAGCAGGAGTTGCTTCCCTTGGATCGCCTACCGGGCGAGGGGGGGGTGACGCATAGTCCCCCTCATTGCCCGGCGCCTCCGTAGAGGGCCCGTACACCTTCGATTCTGCCATGGGAATCGAACTGTGAGCAGTAGAACACTGAACACGGGGTGTACTAACGGATGCGACAGAACCACGGCTGAGTCGCTCACCGTCATGGGGCAAAGGGGCGAGATCAGCAGAACCGCAGCTGAGCTGATCACCGCCACAAAATGAGAGTTGCGAGAAAGAGCTCGCTGTGACGGGATCGACAGAACCGAAGCTGAGCCGATCACCGTCACGAATTGAGGGTTGCGAGAAAGAGCTCGCTGTCACGACAACAGAACCGAAGCTGAGTTGAGGTGAACCCTTGGGAGAAAGTGACGCTGAAGGGAGAGGAGGAATTGGCGGGGCTATAGACAAAGAGCCTGCCGGCGAGATGTGGGAATCGAAAGACGAAACCTTCTTAATTCTCGCCTTACCACCCAATCGCTTCACGTACGTTTCTCCCTTAAGTGAAAACATAAGCAAGGACACCAACGAACAGCAACAACAATCAATCGATTGCGAGAAAAGTCAAAAATACTTAGCTGTCCATGTACACGCGGCTTAACGGGAAAATGGCTGCCGAGAAAAGAGGACTGTTTCTGAGCATGCGCGAGGCACGAGGCCCTTTCAGGGGTTTTGTTGTCCGTACGGACTTTATTGTATACGAGGCAGGGATAGCAAATTGCTGCCGCTTGTTGCATTAGTGAGCCACGGTAAGTATGTTAGATTAAACGTAATTTTAGAATGAAAATTTCCTTTATGGCTCAACACTCACACACCTGATTTTACCTGGAAAACACACCTACGTCAGTGAAATAGGTGATAGACAGGCAATACAACACCCATCAACTTTATAACACCTACCTTTTTGGTGGCAAGTGGTCAGGTTCACCATCTGAAAAGAACTGATGGGTGTTGTGAGGTGTTAGTAGTTACACAGGTAGCTAGGAATATACGCGAAATTTTTGTGACGTTTTTAAGTCACATAGCAGTTACATAGCAGGAAAAAAAAAAAAAAAAAAGTCAAAATCATACCATATTTACTGAAAATGTATTGGAGTGCATGCTTGTTGATCTGCATGAGTTAGTTTGTGTTTGTGAGAAAAAGAATTCCTATGACTGATAATATTTCTAACTATATGCAGGTGTTAGTAGGAAGGAAGAGAGGCAGGCATCACAACACAAAACAACACTCAAATATTTTTGTTGTGCTCACCATATGGTTCCAGATGTAATGAATTATATAATCCAAATGTGATCACACACAAACAACACAGTCACTGGAAATGTTCTGCTTTTGTCACTTTTGTCACTTGCACTTC
>JAFLJL010018129.1:0-7500 GCA_018398815.1 Conus ventricosus
GGTGTAGAGGATGGTGTAGAGGAGGAGAGGTGGGGTGAAAAGGAGCATCAGGGTTTCAGAAAGAGGTGGTTAAGAGGAGGGTGCAGAGGAGGGTGTAGAGGAGGGTGTAGAGGAGGGTGTAGAGGAGGGTGTAGAGGAGGGTGTAGAGGAGGAGAGGTGGGTGATATGAGGATTTTGGAGATTAAACGTTACATCCTTTGGACAGCATACGGTTGAAAAACAAATGTTACATCATTTTTGACAGTAATGGTGAAAGGTAAATGTTACATCCTTTATTGACAGTAATGGTGAAAGGTAAATGTTACATACTTCATTGACAGTAAGGGTGACCGGTAAATGTTACACCCTTTATGATATTTTGGTGACAGGTAAATGTTACATGCTTCATTGACAGTAATGGTGAAAGGTAAATGCTACATGCTTCATTGACAGTAATGGTGAAAGGTAAATGTTGCATCCTTCATTGACAGTAATGGTGAAAGGTATATGTTGCATCCTTCATTGACAGTAATGGTGAAAGGTAAATGTTCCATAGTGACAGTAATGGTGAAAGGTAAATGTTACATACTGAGGCAATGGTGAAAGGTAAATGTTACATCCTCATTGACAGTAATGGTGAAAGTAATGTTACATCCTTCATTGACAGTAATGGTGAAAGGTAAATGTTACATCCTTCATTGACTGCAATGGTGAAAGGTAAATGTTACCATAGTGACAGTAATGGTTAAAGGTAAATGTTACATACTGAGGCAATGTGAAAGGTAAACGTTACATACTGAGGCAATGGTGAAAGGTAAATGTTACATACTGAGGCAATGGTGTGAAGGTAAATGTTACATACTGAGGCAATGGTGAAAGGTAAATGTTACATACTGAGGCAATGGTGAAAGGTAAATGTTACATAACTGTAAGGCCTAATGGGGACCACTGAGTTCTGCACAGTGACAGAACCAGACTTTTGGTTAATGCGTGACTGAAATCAACTGCCGTCTGCAGCACTATTTCGGGGTTACAGGAACAGCCCTTCAATGGTTCAAGTATACCTGTCAGATAGACACCAGTCAGTCGTTGTCAACAACGTCAGATCTCGTTTAGCCAAGCTGGAATCTGGGGTTCCACAGGGCTCCGTCCTTGGACGCATCCTTTTTTCCTTCCTCAGATCCTTGAAACTCACTCCTGTCCTCACCAGATGTTTGCCGACGACACCCAGCTAAGACGCTCGGGGAATGCCTCTGATCTTGACCAAATGAATGGCGAATTGTCTGAATGTGTGTCCGTCGTTCGGACTGGATGGCTGAAAACAAACTTCAGCTAAACCATGACAACACTGAAGCCTTACTTTTCAGTTTACCAGCAGCAAAAACACCCGCTCTTTCTGTAAATTCTTCACTTCTGACCTGCAGTACTGTTATTCCCTTCTCAGAAAAGGTTAAAAACCTTGGTGTCTTTATCGACAGCGATCTTGATATGAAGGCACAGGTGAACCATGTCTGTAAAATATGCTTTCTGGAAATTAGACGTATAGGTGCTATCCGACATCTCCTTACCACTGAAGCAACCAAAACTCTCACCACTTCTCTCGTGCTTTCGCGTCTCGATTACTGTAATTCTCTACTAGCAGGCCTTCCCGACTACCTCACAAAAAACTTCAGCACGTTCAAAACTGTGCTGCTAGACTATCCTCAAAGCTCCTTCAAACAACACCCTCAACTATTATTACGCAGACTTCACTGGTTGCCGGTCAAAGCCAGGGTGACATATAAAATCGCATGCCTCTGTTTCAATGCTGTTAAATCTGGAACTCAAGCCTATCTGTCTGACCTTCTAAACTCATACTGCCCAGCTAGAACCCTTCGCTCGTCTTCTGACTCGTTGCTCCTGGTTCCTCCAGATTCAAATGCAAAAGAAGGGGGATCGTTCCTTCTCCTTCCTAGCTCCTAAAACTTGGAATTCTCATCCAACGACATCAGGCACTGTGACTCTTTTCCAGTCTTAAAACGAAACTAAAAACTCATCTTTTTACAGTCTATTTCGGCTGATATTCAAAAGTCCGGTCATACACAGATGTCAGTTTGTGTGAGTGTTGTTGTGCGAGGTGTGCGTGAGTGGTTGTGCGTGTCTGCTTTCCGTGTGTGCTGTGCGTATCTGCTTCCCCGTGCCTGAGTATTGGGTGCGTGTGGCTGTGTGTGTGTGTGCGCGCGCGCGCGCGCGCGCGCGCGCGCGCGCGCGCGCGTTGTGTGTGTGTGTGTGTGTGTGTGTGTGTGTGTGTGTGTGTGTTGTGTGTGTGTGTGTGTGGTGCGCGTGTGTGTTGTGTGTGTGCGTGCGCGCGTGTGCGCGTGCGTGCGTGCGTGTTTTCGTTAGTCCTTGTATTGTAAAGCGCTTAGAGCTAATCTAGGATTTGCGCTATAAGAAATATTCATTATTATTATTATTAAATCAACTGCCGTGACTGCGTGACTGAAATCAACTGCCGTGACTGAAATCAACTGCCGTGACTGAAATCAGTGCCGTCTCCAGATGAAACTCCTCAGCAGACACGCTTTTTGTGTTTGGGAAGTCAGAAAAACAAACAAACAACACCCCCACCCCCACCCCGCCTCCTTCCTCCCAACTGATCAGAAAAGATAAGAAGTGTGAGCCTTGGGCAGTATTTAAGAAGACGTTTCACTGCGTGACGTCTGTGTTCCACAGCTCAAAGTGAAAGATAGGAAGTGTGAGCCTTGACAGTATTTATGAAGACGTTTCACTGCGTGACGTCTGTGTTTCACAGCTCATAGTGAAAGATAGGAAGTGTGAGCCTTGGCAGTATTTATGAGGAAGTTTCACTGCATAACGTCTGTGTTTCAGAGCTCAAAGCCCCGTTCTTAGATGTGCAGTACATAGCTTCACTTGCTTCGTGACACTGTTTCCTAACTTGTGCCTGGGCCTTCACAAGACAGAGGGGGGGGGGGGGGGGGGGGGGGAGGAGTATAGGAAGGGGCTAGAAGCATTGAAGACGTTAAAGATTCCAGTAAAACAAAGAAGGGTGCTTGGTATCCCCCCCCCCCCCCCCCCCCCCCCCACACACACACACACTTTCCTCAATCGTCCGGTGACCGACTCATCTTCCCTGTGTACTTCTCTCCAACTTCCTCTAAGTGTTAGGCAGGCACAGAACATTCGTTTGTCCTCAACTCTCTACAACCTTTGAACAGACTTGTCTCCAAGTTGGAAAGCGAATTGGATTTCTTCTTCAATGAGAGAGAAGAGAGGAGAGAGATGAGAGAGAAGAAGAAGGAGAGAGAGAGAGAGAGAGAGAGAGAGAGAGAGGAGAGACGAGGGGGGATCGGACGGGATGAGGATGGGGGATGGAGGAGGGGGGGGGGAACGATTTGGGCGATTCCAACACCCCACACAACAAACTACTAATGAGTCAATTTCAAAGCTGCATTCAAAGCACCGGGGAGTAACTTTTGATTTGGGAAGTTCTCTTTTGTAGACGCACACATTAACGCAGCAGGGTAGAAGTTATCAGTCAATTGCGAGAGAGATTTTGCCGTCGTACCTTGTGTGGTTTGTTTCTAGCGAAAGGGAGAAGCCACAGTCAAACAGTCTAATGTGTCGGCATGATGCTACGACAGGACCCAGACCCGCACTCTCTGTGTGGATCGTAATGACTGTGGTGCCTTTGGCTGGAGTTTCTTTTGAAAACAACTTTGGACTTTAGAGCCATGGTGCCAGAGATGACCTGTCTGTCTGGTCGTCTTGTCTCTCTTTTTCTACCTGTCTAGTCGTTTTGCCTGTTGTTTTTTTAATCGTTTCCCACCTGTCTGATCTGCTTTTTTCTGGTCTTCTAGTTAATCATTTTGGCTATTTTCTTTCTGTATCTTTTTCTGTCTGGAATTTTATGGTCTTCTTTCTTTTCCTCAGTCTGGTCAATCTTTTTGCTCTCCTTAATCTTTGGCTGTCGTTCTGGTCTGCTTTATCTGGTCTTCCTTTTATTTCCCTGTCTAATCTTTTCTGGTCCTCTTGATCTCAGTCTGCTTGCCTGAAGGCTTCTTATTTGTCCCTACACGTCTCGTCATTTTTTCCTTATCAGTCAATTGCGAGAGAGAGTAGCCGCCGTACCTTGCGTGGTTTGTTTCTGAAGACACGGAGAAGCCACACTCAAACAGTTTAATGTGTCGATAGTCTCTGCAATCACCTTTTTAATTTGGTTCATTTTTCGGTTCGGTCTGTTTATACTGTTTTTGTTTTCTGTCCTGCAAAATCTTTTGGAAATGCTTGCTTCACTTTTCTGGACTTCTTCTTTCTCTGTCTCAATCTGTCTGAGCTGCTTCATCTGGTTTTCTACATATCTGCTTTCATCCCTTGTATCTTTCTGTAGCAGCTCTTCTTCTTTATCTTTCTACATTTGTCTAGGTTCGTCTTTATCCTGCTCTTTCTGTTTACTCTTCTTCTTCGTCTATCACCGTCTGTCTGGTCTTCGCCTTCATATTCATCTGGTTGCTCCTCTTCTTTTTTTAAAATCTGTTTCGTCTTCGTCTTTATCTCTTTCTTCTCTGTCTGTATGTATATTCCGCTCCTATATATGTATATCGGAGCTCGTCTTTTTTCCACTTCAAAAATTGTTTTCACCCATGTAGTTTTCTTCTTTCATCTGGCCTCTCTTCTTCATGGTTCCCCTGGTCCTTTTCTCATTTGTTGTTCTTTATAGCCTTCTTTACAGATCCTCTGGTCATTTTCTTCTTGTTACATCTTATAGCCTTCTCCATAGGTCCTCCATCATGTTCTCACCTGTTGTTCCTCATAACCTTCTTTATAGGTCCTCTCTCATTTTCTCGCCTGTTATGCCTTCTCTATAGGTCCTCTATCATTTTCTTACTTGTTCCTCATAACCTTCTTCATAGGTTCTCTCTCATTGTCTCACTTGCTATACCTTATAGCCTTCTCTATACGTCCTCTATCATTTTCTCACTTGTTATACCTTATAGCCTCTATAGGTCCTCTATTATTTTCTCACTTGAACCTTATAGCCTTCTCTATTGATCCTCTGGTCATTTTCTCACTTGTTCCTCATAACCTTCTTTATAGGTCCTCTCTCATTTTCTCACTCATTTCTCACTTGTTATACCTTATAGCCTTCTCTACAGGTCCTCTATCATTTTCTCACTTGTTGCTGTGTATAGCCTTCTCTATAAGTCATCATTCATGTTTTTACTTGTTGTACCTTACAGCCTTCTCTATAGGTCCTCTTTCATTTTCTCACTTGTTGCTCTGCATAGCCTTCTCTATAAGTCCTCTATCATGTTTTCACTTCTTGTACCTTATAGATTTCTTTATAGGTCCTCTATCATTTTCTCATTTGTTGCTCTGTATGGCCTTCTCTATAAGTCCTCTATCATGTTTTCACTTGTATCCTATAGCCTTCTCTATAGGTTCTGTATCATTTTCTCACTTGTTGTACCTTATAGCCTTCTCTATAAGTACTCTATCATTTTCTTATTTGTTATACCTTATAGCCTTCTCTATAGGTCCTCTATCATTTTCTTATTTGTTGCACCTTATAGCCTTCTCTATAGGTCCTCTATCATTTTCTTATTTGTTGCACCTTATAGCCTTCTCTATAGTTCCTCTATCATTTTTTCACCTATTAAAATTTTTCTCACTTTTTCTCCACAGCCTTCTCTATAGGTTCTCTATCATAATTTTCTCTCTCACTTGTTGTTCTCTACAGCCGTCTCTATAGGTCCTCTATTATTTTCTCACTTGTTGTTCTCTACATCCTTCTGTATAGGTCCTCTATCATTTTCTCACTTGTTCGCTACAGCCTTCTGTATGGGTCCTCTCATTTTCTCACTTGTTCTCTACAGCTTTCTCTATAGGTCCTCTATCATGTTCTCTACAGCCTTCTGTATAGGTTTTCTATTATTTTCTTACCTTTTCTTCCTAATTCATATATATATATATATATATATATATATATATATATATATATATATATATATATATATATATATATATATATATATATATATATTATTATATATAACACAAACTAATAAATTCCAAGGATAAGTACCGAGCACCGTTCCAGCAACTTACAGAGCAGCTTGGTGTTGCAATGACTGCAAGAAATATTGAATTATAAGCAAAGCTTGCTCTTATGTCTTAGATTGAAGAAATAGGGGGAGATACGCATTCATATCTGCAGTGGTAGATGATTCTGACTATAAGCTTGGAGACTATAAGCTTGCTGAAGGTTCATTGTGAGAAGCAATTTTTTTTTCTTCCCCATTCACCCACTCAAGCACATACTGTTAGTTAGGCAGAATCATCTACCACTGCAGTATGAATGCTTATCTCCCCCTATTTCTTCAATCTAAGACATAAGAGCAAGCTTTGTTTATAATTCAATATTTCTTGCAGTCATTGCAACACCAAGCTGCTCTGTAAGTTGCTGGAACGGTGCGGTACTTATCCTTGGAATTTATTGGTTTGTTGCGTTTTAGTCCCTTGCGGATTCATTCCAAGAACTAGCCTCAGCACTTGTGTCTTAGAGATATTCTTTTATATTTTACTTTTCACAAGCATATGATAGCTTTTTTTGTTTTTATGATTTTCTTTTGCTTCTTAGATGACTTTGATTTTTTTTTAAAACTAACAAACATTATACGTATTGCACATCAACTTTACTGGGATTGCATTCTTATAAAACTGAAAAAACAGAGGAGTCAAATAACACACCCGTCCACTTAGAGGAGATGATAGCAAGATGTTCAGAAATATCGTGATTATAACCAAAGTGTTTATGTTATGAGTTTACCCATTAGGGGGAGTAGTTCTCTCTTGAGGACTATAAGCTTGTAAGGTTCATTAGTTGCGAATTTTTTTTTGTTTTTTTTCTCCTCCACTCAAGCACATACTGCTAGTTAGGCAGAATCATCTACCACTGCAGTATGAATGCTTATCTCCCCCTATTTCTTCAATCTAAGACATAAGAGCAAGCTTTGTTTATAATTCAATATTTCTTGCAGTCATTGCAACACCAAGCTGCTCTGTAAGTTGCTGGAACGGTGCGGTACTTATCCTTGGAATTTATTGGTTTGGTTGCGTTATATATATATATATTATATATATATATATATATATATATATATATATTATATATATATAACACACACACATGTCCCTATTTATTCGCTTGTTGTATCTAATAACCTTCTCTATATGTCCTCTGTCACATTCTCACTTGTTCTTCCTTTTAGCCTGCTCTATAGATCCTCTATCATTCTACTGTGTTCTCATAACTTTGTATAGGTCTCTATCATGTCACACATACTATTCCTTATAGCTCCTCTTAGTCCCTATCATGTTCTCACTTGTTGATTCCTTATAGCCTTCTTATAGTTCCTCTATCATGTTCTCACTTGTTGATCCTTACAGCCTTCTTTATAGTTCCTCTATCATGTTCTCACTTGTTGATCCTTACAGCCTTCTTTATAGTTCCTCTATCATGTT
>JAFLJL010018129.1:10000-13317 GCA_018398815.1 Conus ventricosus
CAGAGACACAGACAGACAGACAGACAGATCACACACACACACACACACACACACACACACACACACACACACACACACACACGACAACAGACAGACAGACAGACAACACACACACACACACACACACAGACACCACACACACACACCACACACACACACACAACACACACACACACACACACACACACACACACACACACACACACACACACACACACACACACACAACACACCAGACGTGAACTAATATAGTCAATATGTTTATGACAGAGAATGGTTTTGGGTTCATCATTGGAAAAAACAAATATGGTACTATTTAATTTGGGTGCAACCCAGAAAACTCCCTACTTTCACAATCAATGGAAATGTCTTTAAATTTTATACACAAACTGCAAAATTTCTGGGAGTTTATCTTTCGTCAAAACTCTCATGGACTCAACTTTAAGATTACATACTAAACAAGGAAAGAAAGCTTTAAATTTCTCAAAATTATAAGTACAACCTGGGGCCAAGATACTACAGCGCTTGTATCCCTTGCAAATTCCCCTTGTGCGTTCACGGTTAACTAAATGCTCAGAAATATTTTTTAGTGCCCAAAGCATTTGTTAAACAAACTACAAAGTAAAAGGATTGAAAAGCTTATGAATTAGCCCTTGGGGTACCATCTCATGCTTCAAATTTAGGACTTAAAAGGGAAGCGGGTGTTCAAACCACTTGATAACCACAGAAAAGTTTGTGGTCAAAATATGTATTAAAATCATCTGCATATGATACCTTTAGTAAAAAAGAAGTAAATCTGGACTCGCAACATGATTTGTTAAAAGAGCAAAATAAAAACATTCTCTCCAACCAATAAATACATATGTCTCGGATAGATTAACTCTGCAGATTTAAAAGATAAAGAGGTTGCCATGAAGCCTTCTTTCTCGCCAGTTCCTCATGGAACAAGTTAAACCTAATTTTGATATAGACCATATAGATATAAACCCAAAGATCAATCACCGAATATATTAAAAAATTTGATTAATTTACACATGGAGAGTCATTATAATGATCATATTAAAATATAAACAGAGGGATCTGCCCCTCGAGAATGGCAAAAGGGCACATTTTTTAATTCCTTCGCTAAACCATAGTGAAACAGTATCATATCGTGATCATTACTCCATTTTTTCTCCCTAAATTTGGTAGCAATTTTAAAAGGCGGTACAGCATATCATAGATCTTCCAACAAACTGGCCCAAACGTAAGTGTTTTTAAATGTGTCGATTCGAAATCTCACAAACAAGCATCAATGTCAAAATATTAAAACGCGTCTCGAAATGATACTAGAAATAAAACATGCAATACATCATTATCACAAAAAACCCATCAGTATCACTTTTTATTGGGTTACCTTCACATTAGGGGATATATTAAAATTTGAAGGGGTTTACCGAGCAGCTAAAAGAGCACGCGTAATGTTTGAAGGAACAATACAGCTGAATATAAAGTCAATTTACATAAATGCTATAAACATATTGAAAAAATATCTAAAGATGAATTTGATAATATTCTGATGACATCCAAACAGTCATATTCACAAAATTGTATAAAAGGATTAAATGAACCTATCGCAGATTCAAATTACTCTTGACATAATCTTAGTAATACAAAATCCAGACATATTATAACTTTGATGTTTAAACTTCGTCTAAATGCTTTTGAGAACAAAATTTTCTAAAGATGTAATTGGGTATATGTGGAAACCAATTACTATAAAGCATTTACTCCAACACTGTTCTGAAATTAAAGCACTCATTACAAAACTTTAGGGGCGTGCTGCTACCTTATGAGCCATTATCCATTGAAAAAATTGTAAATGCTTTCAGCTTCTAAAAATTTTTTCCCCAAATTTGGCATTCCAGTCCTGTTGAATTTTTCTTTGATTTGTTGATTTATTGTTGTTCTTTCCTGCGTTTTAAATATATCTGTTAATTGTTAAGATAGTAGGACACATTGGGAATTTATTACTTTTAGATTTAAGATGTTTAAAACAGTCTGAATATTCTATGCAGTATGCAGGTCAATTTTTCTAACCATAACTCGAGATTACGGGATCGAACTTTTACACGGTGGAAATCCTGGGATGGCTTTCAGATTGGCTGGGCTGTGGACCGCATAACTTGAATTGATTTGCATTCCAAATCTATAGATATTATAATGTATCAGATCTGTCAATGTACTAATAGAATAGATTAATACGTAAAGGGACAGAAAGAAAGAGTGTAGGACAGATTTTCCACATTACAAAAGGACACTATACACCATCACCACAAACAATACAAACCCATCCAGTGACTCATACCTACCTCCCCCCCCACACAAAACCCCACACACATTTCTTTATTATTCTATCCTCTTTAGTTTTATCTATCTATTATTTTATTTTAATCAATTTAGTTCATTCATTTAATTATTTTATCTTACTATACTATTATTTTATTTGATATTTATTTATTTTGTTTAATATCACCTTTGGGTGAACAGACGTTAAATCAAAGATGAAGACACACAGACAGACAGACAGACTGACAGACAGACAGACAGACAGACAGACAGACACACAGACACACAGACACACACACCCATACACACACACACACACACACCCACAAACACACACACACACACACACACACACACACACAACACACACCCCACACACACACACACACACACACACACCCACACACACACACACACACACACACACAACACCGAGAGTATTTTTGGGTTCCCTTCTCATGCTCCATTTCTAATTACAAACACTCCCAACACACTAATCGGCTGTTAGTTACTACACTACCAACAGCACTAATCAGCTGTTAGTTACTACACAAACCAACCACACTAATAGGCTGTTAGTTACTACACTACCAACAGCACAATGGGCTGTTATTTTACTACACCCCAACAGCACTAATCGGCTGTTAGTTAACTACACTCCCAACAGCACTAATCGGCTGTTAGTTACTACACTACCAACAGCACTAATAGGCTGTTAGTTACTACACTCCCAACAGCACTAATGGGCTGTTAGTTATTTACACTACCAACAGCACTAATCGGCGTTATTTTACAACACTACCAACAGCACTAATGGGCTGTTAGTTACTACACTACCACCAGCACAATCGGCTTTAGTTACTACATACCAACAGCACTAATGGGCTGTTAGTTACTACACTCCCAACAGCACTAATCGGCTGTTAGTTACTACACTACCAACAGCACTAATAGGCGTAAGTTACTACACTACCAACAGCACTAATAGC
>JAFLJL010018130.1:0-10000 GCA_018398815.1 Conus ventricosus
TTTGTTTAAATTGTGTTTATTGTCTTCTCAATCAGTTGAAGTTGTTAGAGGTCTTTCAATGTTTCTTTCAAAAGCATACAAGTTCAGAGAAACTGCCACATCTTAAGAATTTTGTTTGTATCACCATTGCTATGTCTTTGTTAAGTCATAACTAGCGCTGCTTCAATGCTCTTTTGTTGTTTACATTCCCCTCATAAGGGGCCTTGGCCTAAATGAAATTAAACGGGATTCTGAATTCCGAATCCGAATCCTGTACGCAAAGCATTGATTCAGCGCCCATCTTGCTCTGAATTTGACAAAGACAAGTGATTGCTCGTTCTTCATTTTGTCGTCCGGAGTGTTGTTTATCTTGCCCAAAGGAGACCTAAGAGGTCGAAACGCGTCGTGTTTTGTCTTGTGATTCGTTTGTGCACTTTGTTCGGCAGAGTTATTATCAATGGTTATCAAAAATCTGCTGAAGAAGTTAAACATTTTCTCGTTGTTTCCATATAAGGCATTTAAGCTCAGGGAAATAGCTATTTCATGAGGATGATCAATGTTAATATAAGTCTTTATGGTGTGTTCTATGATTCTTACTCGTCTTGAATTGTTCTTTTTTCGATTTCATTTTTTAAAAAATTACTTTTGTATATTATTTACACACCCCTTCATTAGGTGCCAAGGCCTATTAATGAATAAACCATCTGAATCTCTCTCTCTCTCTCTCTCTCTCTCTCTCTCTCTCTCTCTCTCTCTCTCTCTCTCTCTCTCTCTCTCTCTTGCCTGCCCCCTCCCCTCTCTTGCCAGCCCCCTCTTTCTCTCGCCCCCCCTCCCCCCCCTCTCTCTCTCCCCCCCCCTCTCTCTCTCTCTCTCTCTCTCTCTCTCTCTCTCTCTCTCTCTGTCTCTCTCTGGATTGGTCTTTGGTTGTGTTGAAGAGTACCAAGAAGACGGGTCCAGTCTCCTTCAGTCTCCTTCACACTGTCGTTGAAGCCTCAAAGCCTCTTAGCTCCCTGTGCCCACCTGCCGTCTCCCTGCAACATTCCCACCCACGTGTGCGTCCTTCCCCATCTCTCTCACAGTGCTGTTGGTATAGGGACGGTGTCGGCCGTTTTGGATTTCTGCTTTTATTTTTATTGTTTGTTTAAAATTTGTTGGTTGCTGCTGGGGTTTTTTGTTTGTTTGTTTTTAGGAGGAGGATCTGTAAGGGGAGAGGGTGATGGAGAGAAGAGAAGGGAAATATTCTTTTGCTTAAAATGTTACAAATATTAGCTCCAGTCCTGCTTGTAACTAATATCGCGACTGCTACCCTTCCATCCCTTTAGAGCTGGGCCCAGTGCCAGTTGTTTTCTTTGGGGTGTCTGAAGTCTTCCAATCATGACTCTCGACTGACACATCGTACAGACAGATCCCCTAGACACAAAGGCATCTGTGACAAGAGTGACAAAGCCAACAGCCTCCCACAGAGCGAAGCCACGAATACATATAGTCTGGAACCAGAAATCATCCAGAGTCTTGGAGGTTGAAACACGCTGCCTTGAAAAAAGAAGGCTAAGGCCTCCCCACACTATTTGAAAAAAAAAAAAAAAAAGCAAGGTATAGCCAGGCCGAACGACCAGCAAATGTTTTTACTGTGTACAGAAGACACTGTTCAGGTAGAGCACGATCTGTGCGAGAAACGTTCAGCTGAGAGATCTCTCAAGGACTGAGCAGAGGACAGAGGAAAACAGGCTGTGGGAGAAAGGGCAGGAAGTATCAGGGGAGTTGAAAACCTGCAGCGTGTCCTTAGCTCCATCTTCATCATCCTCATTCTCTTCGATCAGCATTTCAAAAATAATAAGTCTTAGATTACGTTACCCTTTATGCCCTGCTGTCATGGTGACCTCAGGTTTGATTGCCTCTTTCCACGTCTACGATCTTGGTTTGATTCTGCCAGGGTCACCGGTTCAGCAAATTTATGGGGTCTGTCGTTAGACCGCGTGGTGGCCGCCCTCCGGAGGGAGAGCTCGCTCGCGCCGGCTCCACAACTAAGCAATTATTGTCGTCAGTTGGGGAGCTTAGTAGTGGTGTCCTGAGTATGCCGGATCAGAACTCACACCACTAAAAAAGAAAAAAAAAAACACCAACGAAGAGACTCGGCAGCAGTGCAGTGTCTCCTCTAGTGGGTTGCCTCATGACGACTTGATACTGACTGTTCCCTGAGGATTGCAGCGTGTCGGGACTGTCTGAGGCCGGGCCGGACCGTCCCGGGTGGTGGATGTGGACGACAAGTGGAAATGGGCGGCACAGAGGATGGGAGAGCTTGAGAAAAAAAAGTAGAGGAAAAAAGAAACAGAAAGAAGGAAAGAAAAATAAAAAGAAAGAAAAAACTTGCTGGGTACAAAACGCGACGAAACAGAGTGTGGCCATGGCTGTCGTATGGTGTATCGTGGATTCATGACATGTGCAGGCGAGGAAAGAGAGTGTGGCCATGGCTGTCGTACGGTATATCGTGGATTCATGACGTGTCAGGTTTATATTGTGGATTCATGACGTGTTCAGGCGAGGAGCGTAAAGGGACCGAAAGAAGGGAAGGACGTGTGTCAAGCTGATGACGTGGGTTAAGGTTTTATGAGATAAGTGGAGCATCACCGGCGACTACCGTGGTGATGTCTTTGTGACTGCGCTGGAGAGGATGTTCTCTCTCTCTCTCTCTCTCTCTCTCTCTCTCTCTCTCTCTCTCTCTCTCTCTCTCTCTCTCTCTCTCTTCCCCTCTCCGTCTCTCTTTCACCCTTCTTTTTCCTCTTCCAATTTCTCTGTCTGTCTGTCTCTCTCTCTCTCTCTCTCTCTCTCTCTCTCTTCTCTCTCTCTCTCTCTCTCTCTCCTTTTCTCATTTTGTGTCTTTACATGATACATGTACCTCCTTTGCATACAGGCCTGTGGCCTTGCAGTAAACTTTTTCAGAGTTCTCTCTCCTCTCTCTCTCTCTCTCTCTCTCTCTCTCTCTCTCTCTCTCTCTCTCTCTCTCTCTCCACCGTTTCTCTCTCCGTCCATCTCCTACCTATCTTTGTCTCTGTCTCTCTCTCTTCCCTCTCTCTCTCTCTCTCTCTCTCTCTCTCTCTCTCTCTCTCTCTCTCTCTCTCAATTTTCATCATACATACTCGTTTGCACTCGCCCACACATTCACACTTTCAGCCACATGTTGTTGTTGTCACCTTAGTTAATATGAAATAGAAGCATCATGGTACCTTGTAGAAGAAAAGGAGAGAGAGAGAGAAAGGAGAGAGAGGAGAGAGAGAGAGAGAGGAGGAGAGAGAGGAGAGAGAGAGAGAGAGCAGCGAGGGGAGAAGCAGGTGGTGGTGGTGGTGTAAAAAACTTTCTGTTTCAAAGCGAAAGATAGCAGTACGTCCCAGAGAAGTAGGTTCTAAAGAAACAAAAGAGATTGGGGGGGGGGGGGGGGGGGGGGGGGGGGGAGAATAAAGATGGGGCTCCATATCTTTGTAATTTGTGGCAGCCGCAACTCCTGTTACCCACAAGGGAGTCCGTGTGAGCTGACCTTCAGACAGGGCTAGTTCCAAAGTGGGCTGACCTTCAGACAGGGCTAGTTCCAAAGTGGGCTGACCCTTTAGACAGGGCTAGTTCCAAAGTGGGCTGACCTTCAGACAGGGCTAGTTCCAAAGTGGGCTGACCTTCAGACAGGGCTAGTTCCAAAGTGAGTGACCGCAGGCGGAAATGTAAACAAAATTATAAAAAGAATTTTGAGCGAGTCCGCCAAAGAACAGGGACAAAGAATTTCAAGACAAAACACGACGCGTTTCGACTCTTAGGTCTTCTTCAGGCAAGAGAAACAACATTCAGGACAATGAAAATGAAGAATGAGCTACCACTTTGTAGTCCAACCAACGCCCATCTTGCGCCCCCCCAACGAATTTGAGAAGATCATGACAGCTCGTTCTTCGTTTTTCGTTTTTGTCCTGAGTGTTGTTTCTCATGCCTGAAGAAGAACTAAGAGGTTCGACGAAACAGCGTCGTGTATTGTTTTTATATGTCTGTCCCTGTCGTTTAAACGACTCGCAAATCATTCTGTTTGCTATCACCTTCCAGACAGCCAGGTACGTCCACCCCACCGCAGAGCGAAAACGGGAGGAAAGGCACAAACCCCTTGTCCAGGATGGGGACGAAAGGAAAAGGGGGCGGCGTGGGCCATCGCGTGAGCAATCCTCGAGAAAGGGGGGCAGGGAGGGCGAGGCTGGGATCATGCTCCAGCCGGATAATGGGTTCTGGAATAGCAGAAAAATTCGGCGTGTTTCAGTTCAGTTCATAGCGAACGTTTACCATCACATGATTGTCTGATGACATAGAGTACGACTGATGATCTTCCAGCACAGACCGCAGAAAAGGCCGGCAGAATCAGGAATTCTCCTCCAAATCGCAGGGCGTGGTGTCCTATGGTACAAACATTTCACCTGCGCGATGGATGTCATGTTCAGTGTGCTCTCAGTAAAACCTATAAGCGGATATGGTTTGTAGCGTACATGGAGTAGGTCCCGCACGCAGTGCACCTCTCTTGATAAAACTGAAACTCGTGGATGACGTTTTATTCACCAGCGCGCAATAATGTCCACCACTGAGCATTGGTTCAAGCAGCGTTTCCACCAGACTCACACGTGTATTGACTGCTGACTCCCTTATGGCTGTCCACGTGGGAATCACCGGGAGCTGTTTCATTGCAGACCAGTTGACTTCCCCCACTCACCCCCACCTCTAGAGAAAATTCTCGGCTGGAAAATTTATCCTGTTCTGTATTTTGTCTTGTTGCTCTTGCCGTTTTACCTCTGCTATTGTGGGTCTGCTGTTTCGTATTCCGCGTGGGGGTATTAGGTATATTCTATGCTTTTCTTTTTTTTTTTACAAGAAAAAAGGAAGGTCTATTTCTCTTTACATACTGAATCTGAAGGTAAAAAATAGCGTCGTCGTTATTTTGCTACCTATACCTTTACCGCAGTAGTAGGTAGCTTGGATGTGAGATTATGAACCACTGGAATACACAATAAACTCTCAGTTCTGCGGGGGAGGGTGATGATTTTTGTTGGGCATTAACCTTCTTGTTTTTATGTGTGTTGTGTGTGGTGTGTGTGTGTGTGTGTGTGTGTGTGTGTGTGTGTGTGTTATGTGTGTAGTGTGTTGTGTGTTTGTTGTGTGTGTTTCACTTGATGTGATGGTTCGAGGGGAAAAATGGCATCAGTCCTTAGCTGACTTAAGACCTTAATCAGGTAAATCAGGTACCGCTGTTTTGAAAACTGAGAAAATTTCTGATGCTCTTCCTCTGACTGCTCTGCACTGGCCTGATTGATGCTCTCTGGCCTTGTGGATAATTTCTGCCTGTGAATTACAGCTGCTTGTGCTTGAACTGAGAATGGAATTTACAGATGGCTGTGTGGTCTGTGTAACCGATGTGTGGGTGGAACTTGCATGGTTTTTGTAGCTGCGTGTTTATTAAATTGGGCCCCGGAGGACAGGACTCGCGGACTTTCTTCTTCTTTGTCTTCGTCGTCGTCGTCCCCTTCGTCCCCGTCTCCTATTTCTGCTAGGTCCCCCTTTTTCCTTCTTTTTTACTCCATCTTCTTCTTCTTCTTCTTCTTCTTCTTCTTCTATTATTATTCTTATTATTATTATTATTGATTATTCATTATATTAAATTATTATATAAGAATGATTGATGATGATTACCGTTTGTTGTTGTTGATGATATCCTTCTTTTCCTTATTCTTCGTCTCGTTCTCCTTTTCCTTCTTTGTCTCCTCTTCTTCTTGTCCTTCTTTGTTTTGACTACCTGGGGTGACACAACCAAGAGTAGTCTATATGATTCACTGGGCTCTCAAGCAATCTCAACCCTGATGATAGTCTGTGTAATTCAATGGGCTCCAGCAATCAACCTGGTTGTAGTCTGTAAAGATTCACTGGGCTTCAGCATCAACCAGATGTAGTCTTGTGTTATTCACTGAGGCTCTCAGCATTCAACCTGATGTAGTCTGGTTGATTCACTGGGCTCTCAGCATTCAACCCTGATGTAGTCTGCAACTGGGCTCTCGGCATTCAACCATGATGTATTGTATGTGATATTCACTGGGCTCTCAGCAAATCAACCCTGATGAGTTGGGTTATTCAGTGGGGGGCTTCAGCATTTTCAACCCCTGATTGTAAGTCTGTATGATTCACTGGGGGGGGGGGCTTTGCAAAAGCAAGCAAACCAACTCTGATTGTAGTCTGTATAATGATTCACTGGGCTCTCAGCAATAACCCAGAATTTAGTTGTAGTCTGTATAATGATTCACTGGGCTCTCTCGGCAATCAAACCCGATGTAGTCTGTATGATTCACTGTGGCTCTCAGTCTTCAACCCGATGTAGTGGGATGATTCACTGGGCTCTCAGCAATCAACCCTGGAGTAGTGACCTGCGTGATTCATGGGGCTCTCAGCAATCAACCCTGATGTAGTCTGTACTGATTCACTGGGCTCTCGGCAATCAACCATGATGTAGTCTGTATGATTCACTGGCTTCGGGCAATCAAACCTGATGTAGTCTGTAAGATTCACTGGGCTCTCAGCAATCAACCTGATGTAGTCTGTATGATTACTGGGCTGTCAGCACACAACCTGATGTAGTCTGTATGATTCAAAGGGCTCTCGGCCAATCATACTGAAGTAGTCTGTATGATTCACTGGGCTCTCAGGCAATCAACCAGATGTAGTCTGTATGATTCACTGGGCTCTCGCCCCTCTGCCTTGTGTAGTCAGTATGCTTCACTGGGCTCTCAGCAATCACCTGATGTGTCTGTTATGATTCACTGGCTCTCGGCCTCACGTGATGTAGTCTGTATGAATCACTGGGCTCTCCGCAATTCACCACTGATGTTGTCAGCAATGGGCTCTCAGCATCAACCTGATGTAGTTCTGTATGATTCACTGGGTCTCAGCAACAAACAGTCGGCAACGACGTCGCCTTGTCGAATTTATGAACACTGGGTGAGCGGAGGGGGGGGGGGGGGGGGGGCGGGGGGGGGGGGGGGGGGGGGGGAGGGGTCTGTTTCGATTCTGTCTGTGTGCGTGCGTGTGTTCTGTGTGTTCGTGTGTGTGTGAGAGCGTGAAGTTCGTGAGTCAGCGTTAATTATTTTATTATGGTTACAGATAAGCGTCCAACAGGATTTTTCATCTATAAACCCTCAGAAAATAGGAGAAAGAGATTTATTTTTTTTAAATTTAAAAATAAGAAGAAAGAAAGAAAGGAGGGGGGGGGGGGGGTGGGACAAAAAATCAAGAATAAATGACATAGAGCAGTCGTGAAGTAGAAAGCAAAATCCAAACATTGCGGTTTGCAGATGTCATCCCAAAAAATTGTAGATATTATTCCAGTTAGCACTGTGATGGTAATCGCCGTTAATTCTCACGATATGAACACACTCCGAACTCGCGAAACAGAGACAGGCAAGCAATACTGGGGGGCAACCGAGGATTTGTGTGTGTGTGTGTGCGTGCGTCTGTGTGTGGTATGCGTGCGTGGGCCGGTGCGATGGGAGCGCGTGAGTGGTGTGTGTGCGCGCCGACGTGCGTTGTTTGGGTATGTGTGTGCATGTATATGTGTGAATGTGTGTGGTGCTTGTGCGGCGCCCCCGTGTGTGGTGTGGTGTGAGGGAGGGACGAAGGGAGGGAGACAAAGAGAGAGATAACGATGTTTTATTATTTTTAAAAGGCCAAAGATCGCCTTCCCTCAAGAGAGGTAGAGGAGACAGACAAGCAGGCAGAGATGATGTTGAGAAAGGGGGAGGGGGCGGGGAGTGGAGGGGAGGTAAAGGGAGCCAAGCCATTATCACGCAACAGAAGTGTCAAATTACATTCAAGCGTATTTGAAAGCTAACGCTTCGAGGGGCATTAGAAGATTAAATTGTTCCTTGTCGTTCTCAAGAAAATGCTGAACGACCTATGCCGAGAGTCTTGCGTTCTGAGGAAGGGAAGCGTTGTACGGGTTTGTTCTTGTTATTCGCGACAAAAGTCTGCCCATGACTTTCCGTCACTACGTTGTGATATTTGACATTGTTGAAGAAAAGTAAGCTTTTAAGTGAAGTGTATGCGATTGTTTTTGCATAATTTATTCTCAAAGTATTTTTGTATTTACGATAACACGACCCTCTTACTTGTTTCAAAATTAGTTTTGCTAGCATTGTTTGCACGGGAGGATCAAAAAAAGAGAGAGAATTCGGTGCGTGCAAGAATCTTTTTAGAGACTGAAAGATTTTTATATCTCTGAGGAGGATGGGTTAGGTTGGTGGGCTGGTTGGTAGGTTTGGTTGGATGGTCGGTGTACGGACGACATAATTGATCAAATCATAAGTCAATTGTATCATTAACCTTAAATTCGATGGTTTCCTGTTCAGTCAGGTATGGGAAATCATTATCAGTTTAACCCTCCCTAACATTTTGATCAGATGTTTTCTGTTCCATCAGGGTCATGAGTAAATCGATTTGTCAGTATTAACCCTCCCTAACATTCTTCAGATGTTTCCTGTATTCATCAGAGGTCATTTGATAAATCGTTTGTCAGTATTAACCCTCCCTAAATTTCTCAGATGTTTTCCTGTTCCATCAGGTCATGATAAATCGTTGTCAGTATTAACATGCAACACATGATCTGATTCTTTCCTGTTCATCAGACCATGATAAATCATTGACAGCATAACCTTTAAATATTATGTGATGTTTCTGTTCACTAGACCATGAATAAAACTCATTGTCAGACTAACTTTCAATATTGTTGTAATGAGTTACCTGTTCACTCAGACCATGATAAAATCATTGTCAGCACTAACTTTACATTTGATGTGATGTTTCCTTGTTCACTCCAGACCATGATAACTCATGCTCAGCACTACCCTTTACATTTGTTGATGTTTCTGTTCACTCAGGACCATCTGATAAATCATTGCAGCAAAACCTTTACACAATGTGTGATGTTCCTGTTCACTCAGGACATGATAAAGCTTGTCAGTACGCTTTAATTGTGTTTCTGTTCAGTCAGAACCACAATAAATCGTTCTTAATTTAAGGGATTTGACAGTGATAATAATCACGATAGACCATGGCAATTCGTCGTCAGGAATAACTTTAACGCTTCGTGTGCGTTATCGCTTCAACGGAACACGTACATGATGTGTCAGCTACAATCCCCAGCGCTTTATTTAATGTGATACTTCCTATCGTTTTTTATTTAAAGACCACGAGAACTCATTGTCAGTATAATAACGTAACCACTTCCGCGATATCATCTTTCACTCAGCCACCATAAAATCATGTGTCACGAATAATCCTAGCACTTGATGTGCTAGCACCTTTTCAATAGCACTATGACAAATCATTGCAAGTTCCAAACGGGTAAACGTTATGTGATGTTAACTTCTGCAACAGACCGTATATCCCAAACTTTTTTTATTTCATATTGCCTTGATTTTTTTTTTGTCTGTTCGTTTGTTTTGGTTTGTTTGTTTGTTCTTCTGACATTGCAAGCTACTATTGGGAATCATTTTCAGCCGTGTTTTCGGTGGTCATAACAAAGGATTGAGTTTCGTTTTGTTTGGGGTTTGTTTTTATGTTGGTTGTTTTTGTTGTTGTTGTTGCTGTTATTTTCTATCGATGGGCTTGTGGTTGATTTCTGTCCAGTGAATCGATCTGTTGATGCGCGGTTGTGGTGATTCTCAGATTCGCAGAAAGATCCGTTATATAGTTTCACTGAAGATGTCCAATTCCGGCAAAGGCATTTGTACAGCTACAGTATCGTGAAAGGGCAGATAATTTGTGGAAAACAAAGAGGGGTCTTGTGCTAATTATGAGAGAGGGACCAATGTGTGCGCGCGCGGCTGTGTGTGTGTAACTGTGTGGAGGGAGGGCTGTTTTATGAAACCTAGAACAAAAAAAAGATGAAAAATAGCCGCTAAAGGGAGAATGCGAGACGGTGGCCATATAAGAATGCTTCCGTTCAGTCGGTGGTGCCAAT
>JAFLJL010018130.1:12500-30800 GCA_018398815.1 Conus ventricosus
AACCTCACGCTGTCTTTTATTGAGTCTCATTCGCGCTCGCGCGCATTTATATACTCTCACAGATAGTGTGTGGGTGGGTGGGTGGGAGAGAGAGGGGCAGAGAGAGTTGATGTGTGTGTTTTCTCCTGCCATACTGATCTCTCTCTCTCTCTCTCTCTCTCTCTCTCTCTCTCTCTCTCTCTCTCTCTCTCTCTGTATCTTCTCTCTCTCTCTCTCTCTCTCTCTCTCTCTCTCTCTCTCTCTCTCTCTCTCTCTCTCTCTCTTTACACACACATACGCACGCGCGCGCTCACACACATTCATATTTACACACAATTCCTCTCATCTCCCTCTCTGTCCGTCTGTCTCTCTCTCTCTCTCTCTCTCTCTCTCTCTCTCTCTCTCTCTCTCTCTCTCTTCTCTCTCTCTCTCTCTCTCTCTCTCACGCACACACACACACACACACACACACACACACAACACACACACACGGGCACGCGCAATCACATACACGCACAGACAGACAGAGAGAGAGAGAGGGGGGAAGGGAAGGGGGTAGAGGTGGTGAACAGTACCTTTTATCTTTCTCGCTCGATCCATCTACCCACGTCTCTCACAGTAATGAAACCACGGGAAGGCCCAAAAAACACCAAAAAAAACAGGTTTATTGGGCACTCAAAGATGACGTTCATTACTGGAGAGAACGTTTATGCCACCCTCTCAAATGAAGGGGGAATGATGTGTTTGGGGCTGTTTTAGGGAAAGAATGTGTATGTGATCGTTTTAAACTGAAAGAGAAACAAGGTGTGTGTGGGGTTGTTGTTGTTGGTGGTGGTGGTGCTGCTGCTGCTGCTGCTGCTGTTTTGGGGTCAAACTGATATCACAGGGTGATCTCTAAACTTTGAGGGAAGAACTGTTTCCAGATGATGAAGGGAGAAAGATGTTGGTGCCATCACGTCTGAAAATAAAGAGGAATGGAAGAGGAGGAGCGGAAGACTCCGGTGTTCATACATGGATGCTCTCCTCTTAGGACCTGTGGACAGAAGGGCTGGGTTCTCCCTACGATGTGCAGTTCATGCTTAGATCAGTGGTTAGTATAACATCTGTTCATCAAGGATGATATCAGACGAAATCCAAAGGCAACGAGTATCACTGAGAATGCCGGACCTGTCTCTGGTCATTTTCTCTCACCTCTTTCCTTCACATGTTAGAATCTAGACATTCCACTAAGAATACTTCTGAAAAAACTTCTTTGTTTATAAATTCACAACAGTCGGCCCAACTGTGACTGGGCAAGGACGTGTGCAATATTCGTAATACATGTGTCATAAAATATGGTCAATGGTTTTAAAATGTGCAGTATTTATACCTTTTTTTAAATTTTATCGCCCGGTTAAAATTGGGCAGTCTTGCAGTATCTGATGGACAGAAATGCTTCCCTCGCATGTACCACCCAACATCAGGAGAGAATGTTGTGTTCCATGTGTTGAAGCAAAGTTTGTAAAGTATCTGTGCTATTTACCTTATTTGGCAGGAAGAAGGCAGTTGACGTGACTTCTTGGTGACATTTCTGTTCTGTACACAGTTTTCCAACAGATGAAGTATTTCACCTATAGATGGTTTCAAGGGACATTCAGAAATAGTTGGAACATTTCCCAAAGCTCCCTGTGTAGCCAAGGTTACCGGCAATGTCATTCCGCTTCAAGTCGCAGTGTGTTATGTTCAGCCCTCGCCTGAAGGTGCCCGTTCTGGCAGAGAGGGGGGGGGGGGGGGGTGTTCCAGGGTTGTGTCGTGGACGGCTGTTTGCTGCTTCACTTGGGCCGTGGGCTGATGCCAGTGGACAGGTTGCCTCTGAAGGAAGCCAGGCCGAAGGTGTCCCATCTTTGTGGGGAAAAGAGACCCATGGGGGAAAAGAGACCCATGGGGAAAGGAGACCCTGTGGGTTAAAGTGCGGAAAAGAGACCCATAGGGAAAAGAGACCCTGTGGGTAAAGTGGGGAAAAGAGACCCATGGGGAAAAGAGACCCTGTGGGGTAAACAGACCCATGGGGAAAAGAGACCTGTGGGGAAAAGAGACCCATGGGAAAAGATACCTGTGGGGAAAAGAGACCTGTGGGGAAAAGAGACCCATGGGGAAAAGATACCTGTGGGGAAAAGATACCTGTGGGGTAAAGTGGGGAAAAGGGACCTGTGGGGTAAAGTGGGGAAAAGAGACCTGTGGGGAAAAGAGACCTGCGGGGTAAAGTGGGGAAAAGAGACCTGTGGGGAAAAGAGACCCATGGGGGCAAGAGAGCCATGAGGAAAAGAGATCCAAGGAGGAAAGGACCCATGGGGGGAAGAGACCCATGGGGGAAAGACCCATGAGGGAAAGAGACCCATGGGGGGAAAACATACCCATGGGGGAAAAGATACCCATGGGCGAAAAAATACCCAAGGGCGAAAAGATACCCATGGGCGAAAAGATACCCAAGGGCGAAAAGATACCCATGGGCGAAAAAATACCCAAGGGCGAAAAGATACCCAAGGGCGAAAAGATACCCATGGGCGAAAAGATACCCAAGGGCGAAAGGATACCCAAGGGCGAAAAGATACCCAAGGGCGAAAAGATACCCATGGGCGAAAAGATACCCAAGGGCGAAAAGATACCCATGGGCGAAAGTGACCCATGGGGGGAAAAGAGACCCGTACAGCTTCCTGACCACCACCACCACCCTTCTCCCCCTCCCCCACCCCTTTCAATACACGAGACTGCTGCCCCGCCGTTTATCGAGTTCCGTTCACCCTTCACTAACGTCATTGGTTGGGGAAAGAAGAGAAATTGAAAAGTTCCGTTCGCCCTTCACTAACGTCATTGGTTGGGGAAAGAAGAGAAATTGACACAGTTCCGTTCGCCCTTCATTAAGGTCATTGGTTGGGGAAAGAAGAGAAATTGACACAGTTCCGTTCGCCCTTCATTAACGTCATTGGTTGGGGAAAGAAGAGAAAATGAAACAGAATCTTTGTCTTTGGGGGATGAGGGAGAGAAATGAGAGAGAGAGAGAGAGAGAGAGAGAGAGAGAGAGAGAGAGAGAGAGAGGGGTGGAAGGGAGGGAGTAGAAGAAATAACGACAGGACATTGTTTCGTCAGGATTTGAACGTCTTGGGCACAAACCGCTTGCCCCACCACTCCCCCCCCCCCCCCCATACACACACACACACACACACACACACACACACACACACACACACACACACACACACACACACACACACGACTTCAGCCAGTAAAGAAGAAAGAATATAAAAGAGGTCTAGTAGTTTCTTCTTGAGGTTGTCTTGTACGGGGAGCTTAGAGGGAGAGTAGGGTGGGGGCGGATGTTTGCTGTATTGTCTACACGCGTGCCAGGCCAGGGGAAGTTGGCGGGTGGATTGCCGTGCTGGTTACCCCCCCCCCCCCCCCCCCAACCCCTCCAACCCCCGGTGCTGCAGCATCGGTGCCAATCAGCAGTGCACAGCACGGGAGAGAGGCTGAAGACTGCACAGTCCGCCCGTGCCCCTGACCCTTACCCTTTACCCTCCGACCTCAGGGCCGTCCGTAAAGTCTTGGCTTTCACTGGCTGGGTTGATCAGTGTGTGTGTGTGTGTGTGTGTGTGTGTGTGTGTGTGTGTGTGTGTGTGTGTGTTGGTGTGTGTGTGTGTTGGTGTGCGTGTGTGTGTGTGTGTGTGTGTGTGTGAATAAAAGTGATTATAAGAAAAAGAAAGACGTCGTGAATTGCTGAAGACAAGTACCTTGACTGTATTTCCGTCAATATAGCTCGCAGTGTGTGAACATACAGACACTGTGAGAATGTGAGGGATGCTGACATCATTGGCACTGCACGCTCCACAAATGAGCTGGCTGTAGATACTTACCCATCGCCAGGAAGCTGACAGAACTCGGCGAACACACACACACCCGTCACGCGAGCGCGCGCGCACACACACTCACACACACACAAACATGTACACACGCGCGCGCACACACACACACACACACACACACACACACACACACACACACACACACACACACACACACATGCACACACGCGCGCACACACACACACACCACACACACACACACACACACACACACACTCACAGACACACACACACACACACACACAACACACACACACACGCACGCACACACACACACACACACACACACACACACACACACACACACACACACACACAAAACATACATGCACATTTTCACATATTGATAGAGGGGGGCGCGCGCGCGCGCGGAGAGAGAGAGAGAGAGAGAGGAGAGAGAGAGAGAGAGAGAGAGAGAAGAGCGTCGTATAGATGTATGACTGATACTGTTAATTTTGCGCACAAACTCCGATCTTTAACCTTGTCAGTCCTGTCAGTGCTCACGCGATACCGCCACATCATCAGCTCTGTCAGCCACTAGTCCATCTGAACAGGTTTGTAGGGCAAACGGAATCTGCTTGGGGTGGGGTGGGGGGACAGGGGGTTTGCGTTGGGGTTGGGGGGGGGGGGGGTTGGATTCAGAGGTAAGATAAGTGTGAACCACCTTTCCACATTTTTTTTTTTAAGTGTTGAAGATAACAAATACCTGCACAATGGATCTCGATTTTTCACGCAGAAGTAGGTGTGATTAGGGATAAAAACAAGCAAGATCCTGTTTTTAGAGGTCTTGGAGAAGATGAACAATGAAAGTGCAACCGACCGGGGTTGGTTTTCTTGCTAAAGTAATCAGCAAACATATATGTCTCAATCTCTTTTCTTTCTTTTTTTTTCACTTCTAGAGAACCAAGCTAAAATCCATTGTAGGTGTGTTTTCTGATCAGTAGTGCTAAGGGGTGTCTTTTTCTTTTTTTCGTTTATTAGAGATTGAAAGAGATGATGGCCTTCTTAACGAAAGAGTTGAAAATAGTTTATGACCTTTTTAATGAGACTCTTCTTCTTTCTTTGAGTGTCCACCTTCACCGAGTTGAAGATTCTGACACTTGCGTGTGTATGACCGTTTTTTATCCCGCCATTAAGGCAGCCATACTCCAACTTCGGGGAAGGTGCATGCTATGTGTAGCGTGTCATCCATACCAACGGCCAAACTGGCCTTCTCTTCCGAAAGTTGGTGATGGGATTTTACGTGTGTGCAAGATGTTGTGCATGCGTTCACACACGGAACCTCGGTTTATAGTCTCATTCGAAGGACTGTATGGGGAATGGAGTCAGAACCAATGTTAACTCCGAGGGAAAAATCCCCCTGTACCGAAATTCGAACCCGTAACCCCAGGATCACGAGTCGGGCGCTCTACCAACCGAGCTATTCCGGCCCCTATCGTGGAGACTTTTTTTTGTAGAGGAACATGGAGAGGTACAGTTTTTTTTAAGTGCTGTTTTAACGAAGCAAAACGATGACGAACATTGTACTTTCATGTTATTAAAAACATATTACTGCTTCGCAAGCATGAATTTTTTTAATGTTATTGAATACAATTTAACGCTTCGCAAGCATGACAATTGTTTAGCTTTAGCCGATGTTGTTAAAGACCGGAATCAAACATTTTTTTTTTATAATCCGACAACTGAAAGAAAGAAAAAGAAGAAAAGAAGAAGAAAAAAAAGGGGGGGAAGTGCATCTAGGGATGACAATTTTCCGTTTCAGAGGTGGGGGTTTTGTTTGTTTGTGCTTTTTGAAGGTTGGCAAAGGTCCGGAAAGAACCAAGTATTGTTCCCTGGAATCGTCCGGTAGGAATGGCCAGAACACCCTGTAGTTGTACAGTCCATAGATCAGGAGGGGACAGGACGCGTATCCCACCTAGTTTTTCTCGCTTACCCCGTTAGTGGAGTCCGGGCCGTTAGTGGAGGTCATTCATCTGGGCACCACTGTCACCGTGGGCCTCGAGGGATATGTTCAAGTGGCTTGGCTGCCCTCTCGGGTAACAGCGTTCGTCGGAACGGACCCCAGCTTCTGGTTCTCCGCTGTCCTGCGGGGGGCGGCCCGATGGCTGAACGTAGCGTTCGCTGGCAGAGGGGAGCACTGCGCGCGCGCTTCTAACTGGACACACAGAGAGACACACTGTCGGCGGAGAAGTGCTGCCAACACAATGTCAAACCGTGAACAGGAAGCCGAGAGCTCATTGCGTCAACAGGAAGTGAGAAATGCCTTCCACGTGCGTCACGGAACCGTAACTGGCGAATGCCGCAGATGCTTATTGTCTCCACTCTTCATCTGTGTCTGGTCGAAGTCCCTCGCCCTCCACCCAACCCCTTGTTCTCCCTCTCTCTTCTTACGAAATTTCGCCCCTCCCCCCCCCCCCCCCCCCCCCCCCCCCCCCACATCCCACTTCGTCTCCGCGTAGGAAGGGGAAAGACTGCCCTCTACTTATTTTCAGCCCCCCACCCCCACCCCCACCCCCCACCCCCTTCCTCCTTTTTGTTTTTTGTTGTTGTATGCTTTGCTTTTGTGTCATGCCTGGCTTGTGAGTTGAGCGTGAAGAAAGGAAAGCGTGTGTTATTTCCGCAAGTAGGTCTTGGTGCTTCAACTCTTAGTTTTATGTCTGTAAAAGTGCCTTTCAGTGCTTTGTGAATGGCAAATCTACAAAATCCGACCTACGTAGGCATGGAAACTAGAGGAAGGTTTGATTCATGTCCGTTAAAAGAGGCTCCAGATATCTTCAGTTATTTACAGGCCATGTTTCCTCCTCTCGCTAGAAACGGCCACGCTGTTACGGTGGAAACAGATTATGGAAAAATGTATACATAAGCAGAATTTTAGTCAAACAATGGCTACTTTACCATCATACCCAAGACACATTGTTAGATTGATTCAGAAACATAATCATCCCCTACACTCTTTCCCTGCGTTGTCTCCTCCCTCACCCCCCCCCCCCCCCCCCCCCCCCCCCCACCTCCAACGCACACAAACACACAGGACACACTAACGCATGCACACACACACACACACACACACACACACACACACACACACACACACACACACACACACACACACACACACTGACTGGCTGAAACCAATTTATTGTCAGATGAATTCATGGTTGTACGCACGCACGCACGCACACACACACTATGCACACACACGCACGCGCGCGCGCGCGCCAAGCACGCACGCACGCACGCACACACACAGAGAGAGAGAGAGAGAGAGAGATGGGGGAGTGAGGGAGAGAGTCAAAACTTACTAAACAAATGCTTTTTTTTTAGTTAAAAAAAGGACAAATGTGGTGGACGTAGGCGTGTTACCGAGGACATGAACTTGGTTCACAACCTATGTAGGAGCAAGGTGGTGCCACTGTTTTTTGTTGTTGTTTTTTTACTGAAGGATTTTGTCATGATAGAGGCGAGCGTAATGACAAATACGCTGTAGGGCTTTTCTGTGTAGAAGGCGGTGTCACTGTCTATATTATTCTGAAGGATGTTGTCGTGACAGAGCGTTAATGACAGATACCCTGTTGGGCTTTTCTGTGTAGAAGGTGATGTCACTGTATTTTTTTTCTGAAGGATGTTGTCATTACATACAGTATGTTAATGACAGATACCCTGTTGGGCTTTTCTGTGTAGAAGGCCCAGTCACTGTATTTTTTTTTTTCTGAAGGATGTTGTCATTACATACAGTATGTTAATGACAGATACCCTGTTGGGCTTTTCTGTGTAGAAGGCCCAGTCACTGTATGTTTTCTTTCTGAAAGATGTTGTCATGACGGGGCGTTAATGGCAGAGACCCTCTTGGGCGTTTTCCCTTCCCACTCATTGTTTGCCGCCCCTCATGTTTTCTGGACACCTGACCGCTTTACTTCCCGGTCACTTCGGAAGGGACGTGTGTTCCAGTGCTGACCGCTGATATCTGTGTGTGTGTGTGTGTGTGTGTGTGTGTGTGTGTGTGTGTGTGTGTTTCTCTGTGTGTGTAAGTGCGTGTGTGTGTGTGTCTTTGTGCGTGCGCGTGTGTGTGTAAGTCTGTGTGTGCGCGCTCACATGTGTACGCGTACCTGTGTGCGTGTGTTCGTGCGTGCGTTTGCGTGTGTGTGTGCGCGCGCGCGAGCGCGCGCGCGTGTGTGTGCGTGTGTGTGTGTTGTGTTGTTTGTGTATGTGTGTGTGTGTCTGTTCGTGCGTGCATGTGTACGTGTGTGGGTGTGTATGTGTGCATATATGTGTGTATGTGTGTGCGCGCGCGCGTGTATGGTGTGTGTGTAGGAGGAGGAGGAGTGCTAAAGGGGTTCCAGAGTAGTTGGCATCCTCACGGCCTGACGTCTGCAAAGGTGACGGGTGGCACCAGGATAGCGGAGCCAGCGAGCCAGGCTGCATGCTGCTTTAGTCTGGCGTCCTGTGCCAGTGCCTAAGTGATTTACACTGCTCTTGTAACCCAATCAGGCGGATAAAGCTTCTTAACCCCCCCCCCCCCTCCCCGCTCCTCACCTCCCTCCCTTCCTTTTCCTTCATTCCTGTCTGTCTGTCTCTCTCTCTCTCTCTCTCCTCATCCTCCTCCTCTCTCTCTCTCTCCCTTCTCTCTATCAACAGAGGTATGAGTGCAGACTCGCGCGCACGCTCACACACATGCGCGCGCGCACACACACGCGCACACACACGTACACTGCACATATACGTGCACATGTGCGCACACGCACACACACACGCGCACGCGCACGCACACACACACACACGCACACGCACACACACGAGCACGCGCGCGCGCGCACACACACACATACACACACATAAACACACGTGCGCGCGCGCGAGCTCATATACACACACGTACACTCGCACGCACACGCACGCACACACACACACACACACACACCACACACACACACACACACACACACACACACACACACACACACTGCGCAAACACGCTCACTACACACACATACAACCGTAATAGAGTCGACAGAGGTCATTTTGGACATAAAGATTTTTTTTTTAAATTTAAAATCAAAAACAAAAAAAAAGAAAGAAGAAACGGGGAGGGAAGGGGGGGGGGGGGGGGGGGGGCGCAGACAGCAAGTAAAAAGAAAAAGGTTAAAAAGAAAAAAAAAAAAGGCGACATGGTTTACGGTGTACTCTCGTAATAATTTAGTCTCACCCTCCACCCCTCGCCCCACCCCCCGCCTTCCCGCACTCCGCTTTCCTTACCCCCCACCCCCCACCCACCCACTCATACGTGATTTGTACTGGTGTCTGTGGACACCCCCACTCTCCACCCTCACCTCCACCCCCGCTCTCTCCCCTCTTTCCCCTCACCACCTCCCATCTCTTGTCTCTGTCTCAGGCTGTCTCTCTCTCTCTCTCTCTCTCTCTCTCTGTCTCTGTCTCTCTCTCTCTCTCTCTCTCTCTCTCCTCTCTCTCTCTCTCTCTCTCTCTCTCAGTGTCGCTCGTACACACACACACACACACACACACACACACACACACACACACACACACACACACACACACACACACACACAAACACACACGCACATCTTCATGCGCGTTTATATAAATATGTATATATATATAGAGAGAGAGAGAGAGATGTGTGCGCGCGTGCGCGCGTTTGTGTGTGTGTGTCAACCTCGGGTGATGTCAGTGGAGGAAGGACTAGCGCACAGCCCAAACACACTCACAGCTTGCTTACAATCTCATTCATATATCATGCATTCGTCACATCAAACCACTAGTAAAGTCTATAACTTTACTACACATGATCATAGAACGAAACATCAATGCATATCGAATCAAATGAAATAAAACATTCTCTCTTTCCTGAACTTCACAAAATCATTTATCTAAAACATCATTAACTAACCCGGGTATAAATAGATTTCTACTTTACCTGGCCAGGTGATCTTAACTATTCACGAATCACTGTCTTTTTCTTTTCCCCTTTTTTTTTCTCACTGTCACTTTCACAACACGACACAACTGCTGGCACTGGTGTTGGTCTGCTTGCACCGGTCAAGCTGGACTGCTGGCACCGGTCAGGCTGGACTGCTGATGAAAGTGGCGCTGGCCAAGTATGAGGTCGAACCCCAGTGAAGATAGAACAGTGACTATCAACATCGATCTGTTCTCCTTTCTTTCTTCCTGCATTAACGCATTGCACTCTCTCTCTCTCTTCTAGTCTGCTCTTATCAAATGGACATGGTTGCTTTTCTTTCTTTTTTTCTTTTCTTTCTTTTCCTCCTCATTAGTTAGCAGCTCTCTCCTCTCCACATCTCTCCTCAGTCCTTCCTCTGCAGACTATCTCATGCTAATCTCTCAACTTGGTTCTCTCTCTCCTCCCCTCATCTCTCTCTCTGCCCCTCTCTCCTGCAGAGCTTCCACTCCGAACCTCTCTCTCTCTCTCTCTCTGTTCGTTCTCCCCCTCGTTCTCCCGTTCTCTCACTCTCACATCCTTCTTATTCGTTCCGATCTGTCCAAAAAGGGCGAGTACCATTGGTCAGTATTTTTACCCCTGACACCCGAAGTTATCTCCCTCTAATTCCATTGGATATTCAAATCATGACAGTCACGCCTACACACCTTACTCTCTGTGGTGGTCAATCGGTCATTTAATTGATTAGCTAGATTTCACCCCCACCACACACTACCTTCCCCCCTTTCGTACTTAACTGGCGCCGTGTGGCTTAAGTCGTGGGCACTGGTCACTCTAAAGTGGCTAGATGAGTCTGGCCCAGGCACTGAGATCGGTCCGGGCAGACATCGAGGCGTCGGTCAAAGCTGCTTAGTCCGTCTAGCCGGACTAGACCGTCTTTGTGGAGCCTCTCCCCTATGCTTAATTGGCTGGATCCGAACCATGGCCCGTCTATGTGGCGCCCAGAATGTTTGAGTTGGAGCTTATGTCCGAACAAATTGGCTGGCGACTCCACGAGTTTGGGTTGTTTCATTTTTGTCCGTGACAATTTCCCCCTTGCAAAGACCATGCTCCGCATTGTCTCAAAACAACGGTACAAAAAAAAAACAACAACCGAATTTGCTGACACACAGCTACACGTGCAAAGTTTAAAAAAAATACTTTACAACCAACGGTTTATAAATTATAAAATACATCATTAGTGAATACCACTCCAATGAGTTATCATTGACATGCGCTCTTGCGTTATTTCAATTCATTTTATAATGACCTCTGTGCGCACTTATGCGATTCCCCTACCTGCGGATTTGCCATATCTTCTCTTCACAATTCTTATGAAAAGCACAATATAATAGACACGACCCATGACACTTCATGGGGGAATCCCCAAATCCTCACTTATTGCAAATAATGCATCACTACACAAGGGGCTGTATCTCCAAGCAAAAAAATTCCACATAAAACAAGCCCAAAAAGAAAAAAAAGAAAAAGTCTCCACAAAAAAAAATATGAACCAACCCCAACGGGGAATAAACCCCAAAACCAATCAACTTAACGGGGTTTAAATAAAAAAACCCACATACTATCAACAAAGCACCCCGGAAATGACTGATTCCCTCTGAGTTGAGTTTTGTAGACCACAGCCCTTAAATGGGTCACCCCGACTTCTGTGGGACCGGGGAAATGTACGGGGCATTTCGAAACCGTAGGGCCGCAGTCCCAATTCCCCAACGCAGAACTCTGCTTTTTTTTTCAACTGCCCCTCCTGGGGAAATTTTGAGTTTTTTGTTTATCGTCTCTATCACGAATTTTTTTCCCCCATACAAGTATTTGTGGAACTTCTGCAGGGCCCCACACGCAGCAAAAACACTCCTTCTTTTCATTTTGCTCCCCTTCTTCACATTTTGTCAATTTCCCTCTAGCATACCTCACAGGGAACTCGACCCTTAAAGCTCCTGCAACAAAAAGCACTTTTCCCCCCCCTGATGCATCTGCCCGCAACAAAAATGGTTTGGACATATCTGGTACCCTTAAAAGATGGGGGGAACCAGTTTTTAAAAAACCCCGTTGCAGTGTTTGCCTGCAGCGTTTGACCACTCGACCACCCCCGGTTTCCCTGCCTTGACCAAATCATGAGAGGACTCGGGATTGCTGCGAAATTTGGAACAAACCCCCATAGCCCCCCAAAAAACCCCTAGCAACTCGGGATTCTGTTTTTTTTTTGGGTCCTCTGAATTCATCATCTTCCCCATTTTTCCCTCTTTCCGGCTGTTTTGGGGTTTTCCGCCCCCGGACAAAAAAACCTAGAAAACTCCAGGCTTGGAAAACCCCCCTGGCACTTTGTTGGTCTGGCTGTGAGTTTGGCTTGCCTCAACCTCTCTAAAAACTGCTCCTGCTGCCCCCCTATCCCCCTCCCATGTCTGGATGCTTTTAAAAATGTCACCCATGAAATTCAAAACCCCTTTCCCAACCCCCCAATAATTCCTAAACATCCGGAGAAGACTGCGGGGTGGTTGCCATACCAAAAGGAATTACCCCGCCAGGGAAATAGCCCCATAGGAGGGAGAATGCGTGTTTCCTTTGAGCCCTCACTAAAGGGCCCTATTTTGCCAGTAACCCTTGCCCCCAATCCCCTTTGGAAATCCCGGGCTTTTGCTTGTGGCGATCGAGGCGAACGGTTTTCCCCTGTTGGTATGACCCTGCTTCGCCCCTTGGGTTTAAAAAAATGTTCGGGGACGTCTTAGTCGACCCAGAATCGCTGCTCCCCTGATTTTTTTCCCACAAAGAGGGAAGGGTGCACTATATGATGTTTTGGGGACGGTTCAATAAACCCCAAAGGGCCCAACTTTTTTTCTCCCTCCTCCTCGAACATTGCTTGGGGGCAATGGGATGGGTTTAAGCTTCACATGTGGGGTTTTTGCGTTTAACCCACCGTAAAATTTTTTCTGAGTTGTCCGGGCCGGGTTTTTATCATTCGGGGACGGCCCTAAAACCGTTCTAGGACCCCCCTAACTTCCCCCTGCCTCCTACTGTCTACCCTTTCCCTACAGTAAACCACCCCTGTATGATCTTCCCCCGGAAATTTCGGGCCCAAAAAAAATCCCCCCTTTTTCGGGGGGTTCTTTACCCATAAAAGTTTGCGCTGGCCAATGTGCGAGTCTCACCTAAATTTTATTTGGGGAAAAAATTCGAAAGGAAAAAGTTTTATTTTTCCCATTCCCACCCAATTGGTAACCCCGCCCGCCCTTTTTTCAGGGGATGGTGATTGGCCCCCTTTTCCCCCAAAGCACCCAGCAGCTTTTTGTGCCCCGGGGGAACCCGTCCCCGGCTTGTTTCCCCGCCTTGGGGATTGCTTCCTCACCCCCCCTGTCCAAAATTTTTTCTTCGGGAACGCCCCAAAGCCTTCGGGCCAAAACTTTTTTTTAAAAACCCTTACATGTCTCTCCCTGTGCCCCCCCTTTGGGAAACGGGGCGGATTGGGCCAATCAGTTCTTTTAACCCACCCCCCTAAAACGGTTTTGTCAATTAAAGGGGGATGTTTAAGGGCCCTTCCTCTTCACCCCTCTTGGGGGTTTGACCTTTGCAACGCCCACATGAAAACCCCAAAAAAACGTTTGAGTCTGCCTTTCCCCGGGGCCCAAAATGAAAGTCATAAAAGATTGGGTTCAGCTTTTTTGGGCGGGGTCCCGGAGGGCCCTCCCAAAAGAGCGATCGTGCCCCAAATTGACGGGAATGTCACGTTAACCCCTGCTGGTCCCCAAAACGAGTGGTCCCCAAACCTTTTTTCCCCCTTTGGGGAAAACCCCTTTTACAACGGGCCCCCCCTTTTCAAAAAGAATTCGTCTCCCCTCCTCTAATCTCCTGTTTTCCCCCCACCTTTCCAACTCCCAAAAACTTCACGACAAAGGGGTTTTGGGTTCCTGCGTTTCCCCCAAAAACTTTTCAGGGGGAACATCAATGCTAAATTTTCCTTGCTGGAACGACAAGGGTTTTTAACAATTTTTTTTCCTCCTTCTTGCTCCGTTTTTGAACTGCCCCCCCTGTAGCAGTAAACAACCAGGACCCCCGGGAAACCCTTCCCCCGGGAAAAATTTTTTCCAATGTTAAAATATAAGGGGGTTTCCCCCACACAACGCAGAAACTCGCCTGGGGAAGAAAGGGGGGTACGTAATTCTATCTTAGCAACTGGAAACTCCCTCACAGTGCCATCAAATTAAAGAAGGGTGGGATTTCCCCCTTTCAAACCCCCTTTTTCTCGCCAGGTTTCGAAATACACCCCCTGAAAAACCCATGTCTGTAACACTTTCCCCCTTGCTGGCCAATCCCCCCTTCTTCCCGGGTAACGAACCCTCAGCCTAGTGCCCTCCACCCCTGAAAATGACGCTGTCCATTGCTACCCATGGGCTGAAACTCCACCCTCTTCAACTGAACCCCTTTTTGGGTTTCCCACTGCAGGTCTTTTCCCCCTTAAACGCCCCTTTATCGATTTCCCTTGCAAGGCTGCTGCCTTCGGGAAACCTATGCGAAAAATCCCTGCCACATTTTCCCTTCCTGTGAAAAATGAAACCCCTAATTTTCCCTTTCCCCTTCCCTTCTGCCCCCCCACTGGGTTTGCCGACTTTGCGGGAAATTTCCCCTGTCCCTTGCACTCTTCTCCCCTGTGCCTAGCACCTTTTTTCTCCTGCACCTTAGTGCCCAAAGTGCCTTTCTATACACCTCTGCGAACTTAACAACTCTCCTGCTGTCTTTTGGCTGTCCCCCTCTTTCAAAAAAATGTTTTAAATCAGGGCCGCAACCTGACAAAATCTTTCCTTTTATAACTAGTTTTCCAAATCCCGCGAACTCCTTCTTTGTTTCCCCTTTAACTCTAACCCTTTCCCCAAAATAGTGATCAAAAACGTTCCCCAAATGGTTTTACGTCTCACCTGCTTGTAATTTAGCTGAACGAAAATTTTTTTTCCTGAACCCCCCTTTTGAGGCAAATCCTTTCCCTAAAGTTCCTTTTACCCGAAATCAGGGCTGTTTTTTCTGGTAACGCAGTGGAAAAAACTGCCCTGCCTTTCCCTCAATAGCGCTGACAAAATGACTGCCCCCCCCTTTGGAGGCCAACCCTTGGAACCCGGTGAAAAAGTTTTGAAAAGACTGATGTTGCATCAATCGAATCGGTTCCTTTAGAGGGAATTTGGGGAATTGGGGCGGGGGGCAAAAGCTGCGCACAGAGTCACTGGAAAGTGAGCTTTCCCTCCTCGGGGGGTCTCCCTTTTTTATTTTCATTTTTCCCAAATTAATTGAACCTTTTTAATTTTTTTCCGTTTTTTTCTTCTTTTTTGTATCCTGCTTTTCCCTTCCTGATTATCATTAGCCGAATTTCCTTTTTTTTCCCTTTTTCCCGCCCTTTATTTTTTCTGTTTCCCGCGCCCCCTAAAACTTTTTGTTCCTGGTTTCCCCAACCTTTTCCCCCTTTTTTGCTTTTTTTTTCGATGCCCAAAAACGGCATTTTCCGCGCGTTATCCCTTTACACTTTGGTTTGGGTTTTCCCAAAGAAAGCACGCAACTATCTCCGGAAATAGTCACGAGCGACGCCCCACAATTGTTCAAAAGGGGGGTTTTCTTTTTGCCGCCAATTTTATCTCCCTTTTTTTTTTTTTTAACAAGATTTTACTACTTACCAGCCAAACCCGGTGGTTTCCGACACGAGTGACGTAAAAGCAAAAAACCCCATGAATGTTTAAAATTACTTGGGAAAAGTAATTAGTTTTTTTAAGACGGCCCCGCGCCCGACCCAACAAAAAAAACGAATTATAGGCCCTTTTGTGCGAAATGAGTACTCTGGGGGTGAAATGCCAAGCCTAGTATTAACAATCCCTTTGGGAAACAATCCAAAAATAGTATTTAACTAAATTTTGGGGAAAATACGTAAGACAACCCCTTGTTTTGGATTAAATATTGAATCCCACCCAGGGTTCCTCTCTGAAAGTTGAACAAATTTAATTTTAAAAGGGCCAAAAATTTCCGGCGTCGCCAATAAATTTTTCAACCTCCGGGGGATGTCAGTGGGGGAAGGGGCTAGCGCACAAACCCAAAACACTTACAGCTTGCTTTCAAAACTTTATTCATATATCTGCAAAGTCCCAAAAAAACAAATAAAGTCTTAAAATTTATACCCATGATCCTTTGAACAAACATCAATCATTCGAATCAAATAAAAAAAACATTTTCCTTTTCCCAACTTCACAAAAACAATTTTTCTAAAACATCATTAACTAACCCGGGGGAAAAAAGATTTCTACTTTACCTTTGGCCCGGGGACTTTTAAATATTCACGAAACACTGTCTTTTTCTTTTCCCCTTTTTTTTTTTCACTGTCACTTTCACAACACGACAAACTGGGCATGGTGTTGGTCTGCTTGCACCGGGCAAATGGACTGCTGGGACCGGTCAGGCTGGACTGCGATGAAAATGGTCTTTGGGCCCAAATTTTAGGCGAACCCCAGTGAAAATAAACAGTGACTTCAACATCGATTGGTTTTTCCTTTCTTTCTTCCTGATTAAACGCATTGGGACTCCCCCTCCTCTTTTCTTTAGTCTGCTCTTTTCAAATGGAAAGGTTTTCTTTTTTTTTTCTTTTTTTTCTTTTTTTTCTTTTTTTCATTAGTTAGCAGCTCTTCTTCCACATCTCTCCCCAGTCCCCTTCCTCTGCAACTATCCATGCTAAACTTCAATTGGTTCTCCTTTCCCCCCCTCCCCTTTTTCTGCCCCCCTCTCACCCGCAGAGTTCCCCTCCCAACCCTTTCTCTCTCCTCCCCTGTTCGTTTCCCCCCCCGTTTTCTCCGTTTTCTCACTCTCACATCCCCTTTTTTTTCGTTTTCCCATCTGTCCAAAAAGGGCGAGTACCTTGGTCAGATTTTTAAACCCCCAAAACCCGAAATTTTTAACCCTCTAATTAAAAAGGATATTCAAATCATGACATCACGCCCAAACCTTACTCTCTGTGGTGGTTTAAAACGGTCATTTAATTGATTAGCTAGATTTTCACCCCCCCCCAAAACACTACCCTTCCCCCCCTTTCCTACTTAAAATGGCGCCCTGTGGCTTAAAATCGTGGGAAATGGTTTACTTAAAAATGGGTAGAAGGTCTGGCCCCGGCAATTTAGATCGGGCCCCGGGCCACATGAGGGTCGGGCAAACTGCTTAGTCCCCTCTAGCCCGGGCAGCCGTCTTTTGGGGCCCCCCCCTAAACTTAATTGGCTGGATCCAACCCTGTGGGGGCCCCAAATTATTTTAGTTGGAGCTTAAGTCCGAAAAAAATTGGCTGGGACTCCCCCGAGTTGGGTTGTTTCATTTTTGTCCCTGACCGTGGTAAAGTGTGGTAGCAAAGCTTTTGTAAAAGTGTTTTTATATTTTTGGGGCTTTGTTTTTTTTTTTGTATGTGTTTTTTGGTTTTTGCCGGGGTTTTTTTTTAAAGTTTATGGTTTTTTAATTTTTAATTTTTATTATTTATTATCCCTATTTTATTATCATTTTTTTTATTTTTTGTAAACATTTCATTATTACTCAAAAATTTTTTCCACCCTGCTTGACTCCCATCCCCCGTCCCCCCCCCCCCCCCCCCACACACACACACACACACACACAAAACCACACACAACCCCCACACAAAATTTACCCGAGCCTCACAAAACTACTTTCCCCTTTTAGAAAAAAAATTTAAATTTTTTTTACTTTTTTTCCGTTTATGTTTCTTTTTTGTGCGCTGATATTTTTTTAGAAGTGTTGGGTGGCTTGTTTTTTTACAAAAAGGTCATGGTATTACAGATTTACAAGCGTTCAACACGCATTCCATGATCTTTCTTTGTTGTTGTTGTTGTATCTCATTTGCATGATTTAATTAAGCAAGCATAGACTGGGAAGAACAATCTGAAGTCTACCTTATGTCTCAGTCCTTGATTGCATAAACTATGTCTGTCTGTCAGTCTGACTGTCTGTCTGTTTGTTCTGTCTGTCTCTCTCACTCTCTCTGTCTCCCTCTCTCTCTCTCTCTCTCCCTCTCTCTCTCTCTCTCTCTCTCTCTCTCTCTCTCTCTCTCTCTCTCTCTCTCTCTCTCTCTCTCTCTCTCTCTCTGCCTCCCTCCCTCCATCTATGTCTGTCTCTCTCTCTCTGTCTCTCTCTCTCTCTCTGAGTCTCTCTCTCTCCCTCTCTCTCTCTCTTCCCCTCCCTCCATCCCTCTCCTTCCTCACTGCCTCCTTCCCTCCCTCCCTCTATGTCTGTCTCTCTGCGTCTCTCTCTCTCTCTCTCTCTCTCTCTCTCTCTCTCTCTCTCTCTCTCTCCACACACACACACACACACACACACACACACACACACACACACACACACACACACACACACACTGTGATTCGGCAGTTAATCATGCTCTCATAGACGTTCCCTAAAAAATGAAATGGCAAACGCTATCATATTCGCCCC
>JAFLJL010018131.1:2500-17500 GCA_018398815.1 Conus ventricosus
CCTAGTCCTCTACCCACTTTACAACCCCTAGTCCTCCACCCACTTTACAACCCCTAGTCCTCCACCCACTTTACAACCCTAGTCCTCTACCCACTTTACAACCCCTAGTCCTCCACCCACTTTACAACCCCTAGTCCTCCACCCACTTTACAACCCCTAGTCCTCTACCCACTTTACAACCCCTAGTCCTCCACCCACTTTACAACCCCTAGTCCTCTACCCACTTTACAACCCCTAGTCCTCCACCCACTTTACAAACCCTAGTCCTCTACCCACTTTACAACCCCTAGTCCTCTACCCACTTTACAACCCCTAGTCCTCCACCCACTTTACAACCCCTAGTCCTCTACCCACTTTACAACCCCTAGTCCTTCACCCACTTTACAACCCCTAGTCCTCTACCCACTTTACAACCCCTAGTCCTCTATCCACTTTACAACCCCTAGTCCTCTACCCACTTTACAAACCCTTAGTCCTCTACCCACTTTACAACCCCTAGTCCTCTACCCACTTTACAACCCTTAGTCCTCTAACCCACTTTACAACCCTTAGTCCTCTACCCACTTTAACAACCTTAGTCCTCTACCCACTTTACAACCCTTAGTCCTCTACCCACTTTACAACCCTTAGTCCTCTACCCACTTTACAACCCTTAGTCCTCTACCCACTTTACAACCCCTAGTCCTCTACCCACTTTACAACCCCTAGTCTTCTGCCCACTTAACACCCTCGTAGTCCTCTACCCACTTTACAACCCCTAGTCCTCCACCCACTTTACAACCCCTAGTCTTCTGCCCACTTAACACCCTCGTAGTCCTCTACCCACTTTACAACCCCTAGTCGTCTACCCACTTTACAACCCCTAGTCTTCTGCCCACTTAACACCCTACGTAGTCCTCTACCCACTTTAACAACCCCTAGTCTTCTGCCCACTTAACACCCTCGTAGTCCTCTACCCACTTTACAACCCCTAGTCCTCCACCCACTTTACAACCCCTAGTCTTCTGCCCACTTAACACCCTCGTAGTCCTCTACCCACTTTACAACCCCTAGTCCTCTACCCACTTTACAACCCCTAGTCTTCTGCCCACTTAACACCCTCGTAGTCCTCTACCCACTTTACAACCCCTAGTCTTCTGCCCACTTAACACCCTCGTAGTCCTCTACCCACTTTACAACCCCTAGTCCTCCACCCACTTTACAACCCCTAGTCCTCCACCCACTTTACAACCCCTAGTCCTCCACCCACTTTACAACCCCTAGTCCTCCACCCACTTTACAACCCCTAGTCCTCCACCCACTTTACAACCCCTAGTCCTCCACCCACTTTACAACCCCTAGTCCTCCACCCACTTACAACCCTTAGTCCTCTACCCACTTTACAACCCCTAGTCCTCTACCCCACTTTACAACCCCTAGTCCTCTACCCATTTTACAACCCCTAGTCCTCTACCCACTTTACAACCCCTAGTCCTCCACCCACTTAACAACCCCTAGTCCTCCACCCACTTTACAACCCCTATCCTCCACCCACTTTACAACCCTAGTCCTCTACCCACTTTACAACCCCTAGTCCTCTACCCACTTTACAACCCCTAGTCCTCTACCCACTTTACAACCCCTAGTCCTCTACCCACTTTACAACCCCTAGTCCTCTACCCACTTAACACCCTCGTAGTCCTCCACCCACTTTACAACCCCTAGTCCTCTACCCACTTTACAACCCCTAGTCCTCTACCCACTTTACAACCCCTAGTCCTCTACCCACTTTACAACCCCTAGTCCTCTACCCACTTAACACCCTCGTAGTCCTCCACCCACTTTACAACCCCTAGTCCTCTACCCACTTTACAACCCCTAGTCCTCTACCCACTTAACACCCTCGTAGTCCTCCACCCACTTTACAACCCCTAGTCCTCCTACCCACTTTACAACCCCTAGTCCTCCACCCACTTTACAACCCCTAGTCCTCTACCCATTTTACAACCCCTAGTCCTCTACCCACTTTACAACCCCTAGTCCTCCACCCACTTTACAACCCCTAGTCCTCTACCCACTTTACAACCCCTAGTCCTCTAACCCATTTTACAACCCCTAGTCCTCTACCCACTTTTACAACCCCTAGTCCTCTACCCACTTTACAACCCCTAGTCCTCCACCCACTTTACAACCCCTAGTCCCCACCCACTTTACAACCCCTAGTCCTCTACCCACTTTACAACCCCTAGTCCTCTACCCATTTTACAACCCCTAGTCCTCTACCCACTTTACAACCCCTAGTCCTCTACCCCTTTACAACCCCTTCCCCCTCTCCCCCACTTTCCGATCGTTCCATTGCATTCAAGTGTGGAGCAGAAAAATAGAAATGGTTTGAAAGGCAGCAACGATTTGCTCAGCTGCCAAACATGTCTGACGCTCCAGTTGAGTTTTGTTTGACTGGAGGGATTGTGTCCGTTTCTGACCCCGTTCCTCCACCCCTTCCCCCCCTCCCCCACCCACTTTGACAACCCGCCCTCCCCCCTCCTCCTCCATCCCCTACTCACTTTGCCACCCCACACCTCTATCCCCTCTCCCCCCTCCCCCCACCCACTTTGCCACCCCACCCCTCTCTCCCCTCTCTCCCCTCCCCCCCACCCACTTTGCCAACCCACCCCTCTCTCCCCTCTCCCCCTCCCCCACCCACTTTGCCACCCCCACACCCCTCGCTCCCCTCTCTCCCCTCCCCCCACCCACTTTGCCACCCCACCCCCTCTCTCCCCTCTCCCCCTCCCCCCACCCACTTTGCCACCCCACCCCTCTCTCCCCTCTCCCCCTCCCCCCACCCACTTTGCCAACCCACCCTACCCCTCTCCCCCCCCCCACCCACTTTGACCCTCCCCCACCCCATCCTCTTTTTCTCAAACTCTGAGATAATGTCCAGAAAAGAAGGTGGGGGTCGGGTAGGGGTATTGAGCACTTCTTCAACTCTCTAATCATTCCAGATATTTCGTTCCAGTATCCTTTTAACCAATCTTCATTCTTGTGTTCTTCTCTTCCCTGACGTGTCGTGGTGGGTGTGGATTTGCTCTTGCCATAATAACAAATAATGAGAACAGTTTCTTATACCTGTTCTAACAACGTAGGCTACAGCACGCTTTACAAAGTTGAACAGATCCATACTAACCTCTCTCTCTCTCTCACACCACACACACACACACACACACACACACACACACACACACACACACACACACACACACACACACACACACACACACGCACGCACGCGACGCCGCACACACACACACACCACACACACACACACACACACACACACACACACACAACACGAACAGCCACACACGACAGCACGCACCACGCACACACGCACCACGCACGCACACACACACACACACACATACACACACACTGCACACACATCACACACACACACACACACACACACCACACACACACACACACACACACACACACACACACACACGCAGCGCACACATGTACCACACACACACACACACACACTAACACACACACACACACACACACACACACACACACACACACCACACACACACACACACACACACCACACACACCACACCACCGCAACAACACACACACACACACACACACACACACACCGCACCACACACACACACACACACACACACACACACCACACACACACACACACACACACAACACACACCACTGGGACACAATGTCACATACATAAACACTTGCAATATATATAACTCGGTGAACAGCTCATTCGTACACGAGCAAAGTGTGCAAGTGACATGTTGTTATTTAGTCATATTTATGGAGTGATTATGGGGGTGGCATTTGATGTGAGAACAAAAAAGCCACGCCATTTGATGGTGTTGGAAGGGATTCTGAATATTTCACGTGGCTTTTGTGCCGTCTGTGTTCTGGCATGCTTGCCATGGAAATGGTTTGGAATGGTACTGGAAGCTGAGAAGAGGAATAAGGAAAGCGTTGCCATGGTGACGCGCAGTAGAAGTAATAATGTGTGGACACTGTGCAGGTGTTAATATTATTACACATTGGGCATGTACTTCATAATGAAATGGTGGACACTGGGCAGATGTTAATATTATTAACATGGGCATGTGCTTCATAATGAAGTGTGGACACTGCAGATGTTAATTATTACACATTGGGCATGTGCTTCATAATGAAATGTGTGGACACTGGGCAGATGTTAATATTATTACACATTGGGCATGTACTTCATAATGAAATGTGTGGACACTGGGCAGATGTTAATATTATTACACATTGGGCATGTACTTCATAATGAAATGTGTGGACACTGGGCAGATGTTAATATTATTACACATTGGGCATGTACTTCATAATGAAATGTGTAGACACTGGGCAGATGTTAATATTATTACACATTGGGCATGTACTATCATAATGAAATGTGTGGACACTGGGCAGATGTTAATATTATTACACATTGGGCATGTACAGTACTTCATAATGAAATGTGTGGACACTGGCAGATGTTAATATTATTACACATTGGGCATTGTACTTCATAATGAAATGTGTGGACACTGGGCAGATGTTAATATTATTACACATTGGGCATGTAGCTTCATAATGAAATGTGTGGACACTGGGCAGATGTTAATATTATTACACATTGGCGTGTGCTTCATTATGATGTTGCTGACGATTCTAATATTTGTTTGGTAGTGTTATTGTGAGCTTCTGCAATGTTTTGTTTTAGCATTCATCCGATTCTTAAATATTGTTTTTGATTATTGATTTAATGTGATTGATGCATTGATTGACAAATATATGATGCACATCACTATTACATTCAATGCATTGATCCCGGCATTTTCTTAAAATTGTTTTTATTTTGCTGTTATCGTCATAGTGGGGACAATGATAGTGACAAAGTGATGATAATGATGCGACGACGACGACTATGGTACTTGTGAAGGTATTGACAATGTGTGTGTGTGTGTGTGTGTGTGTGTGGTGTGTGTGTGCGTGTGCGTGCGTGTGTGATGTGTGCGTGTGCGTGTGCGTGCGTGTATGTGTAATGTGTTGTCGTGTGGGTGCGTGCGTGCGTTTATTTTGTGTGTGTGTGTGTGTGTTGTGTGTGTGTGTGTGTGTGTGTTTTGTGTGCTGTGTGTGCGAGTACATGGTTTGTCAGACAACCATGAGTTTAATCTGACAACAATTGGTTTCAGTCAGTCAGTGTGCAGTGCGTGTGTTCCTCTCTCTCCTCTCTCTCCCCTCGTATCCCTTCTCGCCTCTCTCTCGACGTCTCTTCACAATCTCCCTCTCCTGTCTTCTCTCTCTCTTCCGTCAGAATCAATCGTGTCTTCTGCTAACAGCCTAACTTGATTTGTGCCTCTGTCCTATTTGCAGTGCCCCCTGTGGCCCTCTAGTCTGGCCTATCTCTCCCTGTACCCTTGCTCGGGCGCTAGTCTGTAAGAGAAAAGAGAGAGAGAGAGTGTGGGTGCAGCAAGTCGTTTGGCTCCTGCCCAAATGGATCTGATGCTTTGCTGACTTGGCAAGTGTGTGTGTGGGCTGTGTGTTGGTGTGTGTGGTGTGTGGTGTGGTTTCCTCCTCCTCAACTGTGAGTAACATCAGGATTAAGGCATTCTATTGAAGACGCTTATTTTCTTCCGTTCTCTTTTAGACCTGAAGTGCTGCTTTTTTTTGTTGTTTGTTTGATTTGAGAACTCTTCTTCCTTAATTTCTGTTTTCATTGTGACGCCTTGCCCTGTCCTGTCTCTGTGGAACTCTGGCTTGGCCTGTTGTGGAGTTATTACCAATGGCAGCTGATAGAAAGAAACTCAAAGAGCTGAATGAATGGAGTTTGTGGAGAATGATGTGTGCACAGTTGGACTAAATAAAACAAAACAAAAAGATAGGTCGTATGTAATGAGAGTGGAGTGGTGCCTGGTGATGTGAACAGTCTGAGTCATCAGCTACGATGTGTTAGTAATTAATTCATCCATCCATTCATCTGCTCCCCCCCCCACCCCCTCTTTATTTACTTAATTTTTACTATTTCGTTGTAATCCTGGTGGTGATGGTGTCTGGTGATCAGTATGAGGATGATGATGAATGTGATGGTAGTGGTGCTGATAGTGCTGTGGCGTGCGTGCGTGCGTGCGTGTGTGCGTGCATGGGTACGTGTGGTTGTGTGTGTGGTGGTGTGTGTGTGTGTGTGTGTGTGTGGTGTGTGTGTGTGGTGTGTGTGTTGTGGTGCGCGCATGCGGGTGCATGCGTGCGTGCGTGTGTGTATGTGCGTGCGTGCATGGTGGTGCGTGCGTGTGTGTGTGTGTGTGTGTGTGTGATGTGGTGTGTTGTGTGTGTGTGTGTGTGTGTGTGTGTGTGTGCGTGCTTGTGTGTGGTGAGTGGTGGCGCACACGTACACGTGTGGGCGCGCGTGTGCGTGTCTGGTGTATTTATCTACATGCATGCGTGTATGTCTATGCAGGTGTGTGTGTGTGTGTGTGTGTTGTGTGTGTGTGTGTGTGTGTGTGAGAGAGAGAGAGAGAGAGAAGAGAGAGTAGAGAGAGAGAGAGAGAGAGAGAGAGGGACCCTCATGTGTACTACTGCTGATGCAGGCTTTTCTGGTTAAGTTTTCATGTCATTCCTACGTTCCTCCCTCTTCTCCTGCTCCCCCTACACCTTTCCCCAGCAACCCACCCTCACCCCCCCACCCACCACATTCCAACACCCCTTTCTGAACTCTTTCCTGGTCGAACCTTTATCCAAAAAGAAACAAACAAACATCCCACATCAGTACTTACTTTCCCCAGGCTGACATGACACCTGTCGCAGTGGTGCATAACAAACATCCCACTTCAGTACCTACTTTCCCCAGGCTGACCCAACACCTGTGTCCAATGGTGCATAACAAACATCCCACTTCAGTACCTACTTTCCCCAGACTGACATGACACCTGTGTCCAATGGTGCATAACAAACATCCCACTTCAGTACTTACTTTTTCCAGGCTGACCCGACACCTGTCTCCAGTGCGGCGCATGCGACCTGCACTCAAAGCGTCACTCTGATGATCACCGGGCTTTTTGTATTCATCCTTTCAGGTACCAGTTTAGTGGCCCCTTTGCCCTCCCCCCCCTCCCCCCCCCCAAAAAAAAAAAAGAAAAAGAAAGAAAAATAGGCATCTACACTATTGAACTCTACCGTCAATACACATGATGCCCCTCCCCCCCCAAAAAAAAAAAAAAAAAAAAAGTTGTGTCTGGTCCCAGGCGGAGGTTTGGGGGGGGGGGAGGGAGCAGGGGAGGGGGGGAGGAGAATGGAGAAGAGCTGAAGGGAGGAGGAGGAGGAGGAGGAGGAGAAGGAGGAGGAGGAGGAGGGTAGTAAAAGGGAGTGAGAGAGAGGGAGAGAGAGGGGGGGGACGGAAGAGATGGTGGGGGAGGGGGGGAGAGTCGAGTGTGTCGACTGAAAGATTTTTGGTCTGCTGCCAAAAATGATCTCAGCCGTTACAGTTTTGTTGTCTGCATCAGCAACGCAACGTAAAGCAGTGACCCTTCCGCTGCCTCACCCCCCCCTCCTCCTCTTCCTACCCTAACCTCTTCCCCCCTCACCCCCCCCTCCTCCTCTTCCTACCCTAACCTCTTCCCCCCTCACCCCCCCCCTCCTCCTCTTCCTACCCTAACCTCTTCCCCCCTCACCCCCCCTCCTCCTCTTCCTACCCTAACCTCTTCCCCCCTCACCCCCCCTCCTCCTCTTCCTACCCTAACCTCTTCCCCCTCACCCCCCCTCACTCCTTTCTTCACAACCCCCTCCCACCCATTACCCCCTCCCCATCTATCCCCCTCCCCGCCCCACCCCTCCCTCCCGCAGCCTTGCTGCATCCCCCTTCATTTCTGTCGACCATTTCTTGCCTCTATTTTTTTCTATCTTTCCGTTCTGTGTACACAGGCTGATACTCCTGCAAACACTCCCTGCATAGACAGGCTGAACTCCTGCAGACACTCCATGTATAGACAGGCTGAACTCCTGCAGACACTCCCTGTATAGACAGGCTGATACTCCTGCAGACACTCTGTGTATAAACAGGCTGATACTCCTGCGGACACTCCCTCTATAGACAGGCTGATACTCCTGCAAACACTCCCTGCATAGACAGGCTGATACGTCTGCGGACACTCCCTGTATAGACAGGCTGGTACTCCTTCGGACACTCCCTGTATAGACAGGCTGATACTCCTGTGGACACTCCCTGTAGAGACAGGCAAGGATTAATCCCATCTACCCAACAAAGGGAGTGGAGTTTTGTGTGTATGGCCGTTTTTTTTTTATCTCGCCATTAAGGCAGCCATACTGGAACTTTGGAGAAAGTGCATGCTATGTGTAACGTGTCATCCATACCAACGGCCAAACTGGCCTTCTCTTCTGAAAGTTGGTGATGGGATTTGACGTGTGTGTGCAAGATGTTATGCGTGCGTTCACACACGGAACCTCGGTTTAGAGTCTCATTCAAAGGACTGTATGGGAAATGGAGTCAGAAGCAATGTTAACTCCGAGGGAAAAATCCCTTTGTCCCGAAATGGTCCGGCGAAGATTCGAACTCGCAACCCCAGCATCCCAAGATTACGAGTCCGGCGCTCTACCACTGAGCTATTCCAGCCCCTTGCCTCTGTACTGATGTTCCTTCATCCTTACCTCCCCTTTTGCGGTGTTCGTTGGTTAGTGGCCACTCGCCACAATTAGGCTTTGGCACTGAAACACGATGTCATCCATCTCAACGTTCCGAGGCCTGCCTTAAATTGGAGCCAGCATTTAATGTTAAAGTGATCATTAATCAAAAGAACAACCCCCCCCCCCCCCACTATTTATTTAACTTTTGGGGTGTGTGAGGGGGTGGTGGTGGTGGTGATCTTCACCGATGCAGTCTCAATCAATCTTCCAATATATAACCCTTCCCCTTAGTTGACGACACATCTCGTGCCTTGGCCCTCACCCGTGACCCTGTCTGTGCGTCAGGTGGTTTCCCCCCAAATAGCCCCCTTCCTTTGATTGGAATCTGTCTGCTTGGAACCGCCTGGCTTGTACCTTGATGGCCACATTATGAAAGAAGAGTTGGAGAATCAACTTTCAGACACAATAAGAATTCTCAGAACAATCTAACTGAGCCAGTCTATAGATACTCGACTCCTTAAGCAAGGCTTTGCCGCCTTCATTTTTTGGCGTGCAGCCTGTACTCTCCAGAAGAACGGCTGGATGGCTTCCAAGTGAGAGGTGAGGCGAGAGACTCTTTCCCCTGATGTCTTCACTCTGGATAGATAGTGAGAGGTGAGGTGAGAGACTCGCTTCCCCTGATGTCTTCATTCTGGGTAGATAGCTCTTAGCGACGCAGAGGGGGAGGGGCTAAGGGGTTAGATATATAGCGGGATCAATGGTTGCTTAGATCATCTGGGCTGGTGAGTTCAGATTTCTATCATCAGACATAATCAGAACACATGTTTGTGAACGTGTCGATGGAACCTCTCTCTCTCTCTCTTCTCTCTCTCTCTCTCCTCTCTCCTCTCTCTCTCTCTCTCTCTCCCCTCTCTCTCTCTCTCTCTCTCTCTCTCTCTCTCTCTCTGTCTCTCGCTGTCTGTCTGTCTGTCTGTCTCTCTCTCTCTCTCTCTCTCTCTCTCTCTCTCTCTCTCTCTCTCTCTCTCTCTCTCTCTCTCTCTCTCTCTCTCTCTCGTGACGACAAACCTGGTCCACAAAGTGACGTTATTTCCATCATTGAAAGAGCGATTGTTTTTTTATGTCTTCTTAAAAGTCAGTTGCGGCTGATTTGTAGGTGTGCTTTGAGTGTTTCTTGAAATGTTCCTGATGTCTGTGTTATAATCTGAAACAAACATGAAAGGAAATCAGAATGAATCAGAGAACGGCACACTTAAATAGCAAGTGATTCTTGTTCCCATGATGAGTCGGAGAACGGCACACCTAAATAGCGAGTGATTCTTGTTCCCATGATGAGTCAGAGAACGGCACACCTAAATAGCGAGTAATTCTTGTTCCCATGATGAAATGAAATAGCGAGTAATTCTTGTTCCCATGATGAAATGAAATAGCGAGTGATTCTTGTTCCCATGATGGAGTGAAATAGCGAGGGATGCTTGTTCCCATGATGAAATGAAATAGCGAGTGATTCTTGTTCCCATGATGAATCAGAGAACGGCACACCTAAATAGGGAGTGATTCTTGTTCCCATGATGAAATGAAATAGCGAGTGATTCTTGTTCCCATGATGAAATGAAATAGCGAGTGATTCTTGTTCCCATGATGAAATGAAATAGCGAGTGATTCTTGTTCCCATGATGAAATGAAATAGCGAGTGATTCTTATTCCCATGATGAAATGAAATAGCGAGTGATTCTTGTTCCCATGATGAATCAGAGAACGGCACACCTAAATAGCGAGTGATTTTTGTTCCCATGATGAATCAGAGAACGGCACACCTAAATAGGAGTGATTCTTGTTCCCATGATGAAATGAAATAGCGAGTGATTCTTGTTCCCATGATGAAATGAATCACGCCCATCACTCCCAACCAATGCTGCTTACGACACGGGATCGCACGGCAGAAAGGACAACGCAGAACACTCGGAACAAGGAGAAGGGGGTGGGGGTGGGGGATGAGGTGTTTCCTTTGTTCTGTGCGCTCTGTGTTGTCATTAATGTGTGTGTGTGTTTATTTCATCTTCTGTGCGCTCTGTGTTGTCATTAATGTGTGCGTGTATTTATTTCATTTTCTGTGCGCTATGTGTTGTCATTAATGTGTGCGTGTGTTTATTTCATCTTCAAAGTGTCCAAGCTTACTGAAAGCTTCTTCAACTTTTCACAATGACTTTTTTCGCTTTTTTTTTTTTTCGAGAAATGCCATTGACAGGAATGAAGAATGCAGCCACAATGAAATGGTTTGAAACATTTCTAGTCTCCTGCTACATGAACATGAGAAAATAGAAAAGCCTTTAAAAAAAAGTGTTTGAAAGAACTTCGCCAAACAACATGGGCAAACGAATCACACGCCCATCTTGCGCCGAATTTGACAAGAGAAGTGATTGCTCGTGCTTCGTTTTCGTTGTCCCGAGTGTCGTTGATCTTGCCTGAAGAAGGAAAACCTAAGAGGTCGAAACGCGTTGTGTTTTTGTCTTGTGGTTTGTTTGTTCATGTTGCGTGGCAGGAGTTACTGTTAACACTTTTTACAGATTTTCTGTAGATGTCCGCCTGCAGTCGCCTCATTTGGCAAGGAAACGTAGACCAGGTTTACGAGGAGGTCGCAGAAGATTAGCCACCGGTTTAGGACAACCCAGTGCTGTTTTTGGCTGTCGGGGAAATTGGGCTGTTTGACCAGAGCTGTAATGATTCTTCAGTGCATGGGAGGGCCAGCGTCTCTGTCTGGAGGCGGCATCTTTGAAGATGCTCAGTGTCTCGGCTATTTCTGTCGAACTTCCCCTCTTCTCTTTGTCTCTGGGAGACTCGTGCTGTGTTCTTCTGGAAGGAGTCCTCACTGCTGAAATGTGTGTGGTGCACGTAGGGTGTCATTCTGTATTGCCACATCATCGTCCTTGTGGATAATCAATCGTACCTGTTTGGAAGAAACCCAGCTCCTGCCCCTCACTTGTATAGCGAAGTGGAACGTGTAAGTGAATATATGTATCTGAGTACTCTTTTAGATGATAAGTTGAATCTTAATGCAAATACTCCATTTATCTACAAAAAATGCAAATCTAGAATATACTGTCTTCAGAAACTTCGGTCTCTTGCTGTTAAAAAGGACATCTTAAATATGTTTTGTCGTTATTTTGTAGAATCAGTGCTGTCCTTTGGCTTTTTATGCTGGTTTGGAAATCTTAGCGTGAAAATCAAAAACATTTTAAAAAGAGTGGTGAGTGCATGTGGAAAGATTGTTGGCCAAAAAAAAAAGCAGTTAGATAAATCGTATGAATGTCGAGTCACACAAAAAGCTGTGAACATTGCTGCCGACAGTTCTCATGTTCTTTAAAATGAAACTACAACATTCTACCATCTGGACGAAGATTCCAAATTCCAAAATTCTAAACAAATAGAACTAAGAACAGTTTCGTCCCCAATTCCATCAAACTCCTGAATCAAAACTCTCTTTCTCTCTCTCTCTCTCTCTCTCTTCTCTCTCTCTCTCTCTCTCTCTCTCTCTCTCTCTCTCTCTCTCTCTCTCTCTCTCTCTCTCTCTCTCTCTTCTTCTCTTCTTCGTCGTTCTTGTCTCTGTTGTGTGTGTGTGTGTGTGTGTGTGTGTGTGTGTGTGTGTATGTGTGTGTGTGTGTGTGTGTGTGTGTGTGTGTGTGTGTGTGTATGTGTGTGTGTATGTGTGTGTGTGTGTGTGTGTGTGTGTGTGTGTGTGGTGTATGTGTGTGTGTGTGTGTGTGTGTGTGTGTGTGTGTGTGTGTGTGTGTGTGTGTGTGTGCGTGCGCGCGCGCGTGTGTATCATTCTGTGTTTGTGAGTGGGTGGGTGGATGGATGGGGGTGGATGGTTGGCTGTGATGTGTGATTTGTTTCATATAGATCCATAGTCATGATTTTTACAGCCACTCTTAATTTCTCTTTGGAGATGGTAAAGTGTTCTTGACTTGACTTGACTTGACTTGACTTAACCGTTTATTGCATGCATTTCCAACAAACGAGATCAACCACAAGATCTTGTTAATAAAAGGAAATGTACTTAAAGTGTTATTTCGTCTTAGATGATCTTTTTCAATCGTCTAGTTCGAGAGGTTTTATTTTCAATTATTACTGAGAAAGGGTCTTTTTCTGTTTTTTTTTTTTATCAGACGGAGAGGATTCTTCTGCTTTGAGTCTGAGAGGACCACATTGAAAATGAAACTGATAGGAAATTATTGAAGATAGTATTTCTGCTGAGAGAATCGTTCCTTTTTTTATGGAAGTTGAGAGGGTGCCTCTCTTTTGGTCTGATATGCTTTGTGTCTTTCAAGTCTGAGGGAGTCTGTCTCTTTTCAGTTCCAGAAGATGCCTTTCTTTAAGTCATATAGTGTCTGTGTCTTTGAAGTCATGGAGTGTCTGTCTCTTTGAAGTCATGGAGTGTCTGTCTCTTTGAAGTCATGGAGTGTCTGTCACTTTGAAGTCATGGAGAGTCTGTCTCTTTGACGTCATGGAGTGTCTGTCTCTTTGACGTCATGGAGTGTCTGTCTCTTTGACGTCATGGAATGCCTGTCTGTTTGACGTCATGGAGTGTCTGTTTCTTTGACGTCATGGGTTCCTGTCACTTTGACGTCATGGAATGCCTGTCTCTTTGACGTCATGGAGTGTCTGTGTCTTTGAAGTCATGGAGTGTCTGTGTCTTTGAAGTCAAGGAGGGTCTTTTGTCTTTATAGCCTTTGAGGTAGTCATCTTTTAAGTCTGCGGATTTCTGTTCTGATCTGAGACTGCATGACAAGGCTGTACTCTACTCTACGCTTACTCTCATAAGGTATCCCGGCGTCAACCAGGCCCGAGAGATACAGTCACCTGCAATGTTGGTTCAGGAAATTTGAGCAACATTTCAGAGACGCATCCATTCAGTGGATGAAACTCGACTGTGTGGTCCCAGTCTTCCAAGTGAGCCCGTAGCAAACTCAACTCTGGGCAGGAGCCGGTCGGGGCGGGAAAATCCCACATGGCTCCGATGGGAATCGAACCCATGACCTCTCAGCCGGGAGTCCGCGACGCTAACCACTTTGCCACGGCGGCTGGTTGGCTGTGATGATCAGTCAGTTCTGCTGCTTGCCAGTTCAGTTGTTGGTTGTTTGTTTCACCTTTCTGTATTTTTTTTTTCTACTGACTTTAATACACACGAAGTAGATTGGTTATTCGCTTGGCTGTGGGGTTGAAGTCATGAGTTTGGACCAACTGGTAGGTTTGAATTGTAGTGGGCTGACAGCCCTGTCTCTGCAGCCAGTAGTGTAAGGGTTCCTGATTCAGCTCAGGGAGGTTGAAGTGGGCTGATGAAGGAAAGGGATGGGCGCCGTCCTCTATAGTTCCGTGCCGTAGACAACTTATCCTGATAGTGGACAGTTCCCCCGCCCCTATATATAGTGCCGTGCCATAGACAACTTGATCTCTGATAGTGGACAGTTCCCTCGCCCCTATATATATGCCGTGCCATAGACAACTTGATCTCTGATAGTGGACATTCCCTCGCCCTATATATAGTGCCGTGCCATAGACAACTTGATCTCTGATAGTGGACAGTTCCCCTCGCCCCTATAGTGCCGTGCCATAGACAACTTGATCTCTGATAGTGGACATTCCCCTCGCCCCTATAGTGCCGTGCCATAGACAACTTGATCTCTGATAGTGGACAGTTCCCCTCGCCCCTATATATAGTGCCGTGCCATAGACAACTTGATCTCTGATAGTGGACAGTTCCCCTCGCCCCTATATATAGTGCCGTGCCATAGACAACTTGATCTCTGATAGTGGACAGTTCCCCTCGCCCCTATATATAGTGCCGTGCCATAGACAACTTGATCTCTGCTAGTGGACAGTTCCCCCTCGCCCCTATATATAGTGCCGTGCCATAGACAACTTGATCTCTGATAGTGGACAGTTCCCCTCGCCCCTATATATAGTGCCGTGCCATAGACAACTTGATCTCTGATAGTGGACAGTTCCCTCGCCCCTATATATAGTGCCGTGCCATAGACAACTTGATCTCTGATAGTGGACAGTTCCCTCGCCCCTATATATAGTGCCGTGCCATAGACAACTTGATCTCTGCTAGTGGACAGTTCCCTCGCCCCTATATATAGTGCCGTGCCATAGACAACTTGATCTCTGATAGTGGACAGTTCGCCTCGCCCGTATATATAGTGCCGTGCCATAGACAACTTGATCTCTGTTAGTGGACAGTTCCCTCGCCCCTATAGTGGGCCCTGCCATAGACAACTTGATCTCTGATAGTGGACAGTTTCCCCTCGCCCCTATATATAGGCC
>JAFLJL010018131.1:25000-35000 GCA_018398815.1 Conus ventricosus
GAAAAATAACTTCCGAGAATGTTGGTCAAGGAAATGCTTAATTCTGTTTAACTGAAATATCTTACTTGAGATCTTCCGAGATAAAGCAGAAACGTGATTAGACCAAGATAGATTGTTATCGATAGTGAGACCAAGTAACTTATGTGAATCAATTTCTTCTATAATCTGATCGTAGAGATACAATGGAGGTGATCTAGTTTTCATGTTTTGTCGTTTTTGCCTAGTTGTTATCAACATAAATTTGGATTTCATAGGATGGAGGGCCATGTGATTTAGTTTGGACCACTCAGTAAGATTATTTATATCTTTTTGAAGAGCACTGCATACCGAGTGTACGTTTTTACCTTTACTGTGGAGTGTCGTGTCGTCAGCAAATAGTTCACATGAAGAGGAAATAGCTAGAGGAAGATCATTTATATAAACCGAAAAAAGGATTGGACCTAAAATTGATCCTTGGGGACACCATAATTCACTGGTAGGAAAGTGGATTTTACAGAGGCTTTAAAAACTGACTGTTTCCTGTTGGTCAAAAAGAGGATAATAGATCAAGAGATTTTCTGGATATACCGTAAAATAGAAGTTTTTTTACAAGAAGATTATGGTCAATAATGTCAAAGGCTTTTGCAAAGTCAACAAAAAGTACACCTGTAAATAGATTACAATTAATGTTTGAAAGCCATTGTTCAACTAAGTTGGTTAGTGCTGTATGACATGAATGGTTTTTTCTAAAACCACTTTGGTTTGGATGAAATAAATCATGTTTAGTAAAGTGTAACTGGAGATTGCGTTTAAGATGTTTTTCTAGAGGTTTAGACAAAGTAGATAGAATTGATATTGGTCGATAATTTGAAAAATCAGTTGGGTCGCCGGATTTATAAACTGGTAGTACTTTGGCTACCTTAAAAGCCTGTGGGTAGTAACACTTTTCGATGCAAAGGTTGTAAATGTAGGTGAGATGCTCAGATATAACAGATGCAGATAATTTCAAGATTTTACTATCAATGTTGTCTAGACCACAGCAGTTAGATTGTTTTAAAGCACATAGTGCCCTATACACTTCGTGTACACTTAAATATTCAAATTGAAGTTTTGTATCTATATGTTTAGAATCACAGTAATCTTTCAACAATGATAGATCATTGTTTATCATGTGATCAGAGTTTATCGTTTTCTGAGCTATTGTTGAAAAGTGTAAATTGAATTTTTCGGTAGATAAAACCATACCCGAATGAACAGCAGTATCAGATTTTTTCCCAGATAATTCGTTAATGGCTTTCCAGATGGATTTTGTATCTGTTTTAGAAGCAATAAGTTCTTTGAAATATTTTTTGCGAGTATATCTTTTTAGGGCAGTTACTTTATTTCGTTGTTTCTTAAAACTGTCACTTTTCCCTGTAGACTGTAATAAATTATCTCGAAGTTTAATGGCTGCATTGATTTCTTCGGTTAACCATTGTGGTTTGCCATCAGCTCTAACGCGTTTAAGTCTAATAGGGACATGTTTATCAATTACAGATAGAAAAATACGATACCAAGTTTCAAGGGCCTCGTCGGGGTCGGTATATTGATAAACCTCTGAAAAATTCGCAGAGCACAGGTCAGATAGAAGGACATCAATATTTAATGTTTTGTAACAACGAGAAGATATGTATTGGTGGCTACATCTGGAATTTTCGTTCCTTTTTTGGACCATGTTAAACAAACAGGAAAGTGATCACTAAGACCAGACACCGGTACAGAAATTTCAATAATATTAGACGGGTCATTTACATATATATGGTCAATAAGTGTTTCAGACTGTGATGTTATTCTGGTTGGTGTGTTAATCAATTGTTTTAAATTCTGCAGTTCAAAGATATTTTTCCAGTTGTTATGCGGTTTAAGTAAATCAATATTAAAATCTCCAAGTAGTATTACCTCTGTTGCATAAGCGTATACATCTTCCATCATGAGATCGAAGCGATCAAACCACTCAACACGTTCTTCTGGATTTCTATATAAAAAAACCTACTAAGACTGGTTTTGACCCTTTCAAACAAATACCTATCCAAATGCACTCAATGCAGTATTTATCAAACAAGTTTACTTGTTTATAATTTACCGAGTTGTGCACAAATGCTACCAGTCCAGTGTCTAGTTTAGCCATGGCATCTCTCCTAATCAGACTATAGCCTGGAATCGATACTAGATTGTCAGTTATAACCTCTGTTAGTCTTGATTCAGAGAAACCAAAGCAATGGAAGTGATCATTTGAATTTGATAAAATAGAGGGTATGTCTGATATTTTATTTAATAAGTGACATACATTTAGGTGACCTACTTTTAATCCAAATTTACTTAACCATTTCTCATTGCATTGATTGCTTGTCATAATGATCAATGACAGATAATTGTAGGAGACAAATGATCGACACTTAAACAACACACACAGTTTATACTAAATACTAAGATTCTAAATATGAAGATGCTGGAAAACGAGGACAAACACGACCTCAAAGAGAAGAAAGAAATACAAGTGTTACCTGATAAATTCAGGCAAAAACAACAAAGAGAGAGAAAGAGAGAGAGAGAGAGAGAGAGAGAGAGAGAGAGAGAGAGAGAGAGAGAGAGAGAGAGAGAGATGGAGGGAGGGACAGATAGAGAGAGAGATGGAGAGAGAGAGAGAGAGAGAGAGAGAGAGAGAGAGAGAGAGAGATGGAGGGAGGGACAGGAGAGAGAGAGGAGAGAGAGAGAGAGAGAGAGAGAGAAGAGAGAGAGAGAGAGGAGAGGAGAGAGAGAGAGAGGAGAGAGAGAGAGAGAGAGAGAGAGAGAGAGAGAGAGAGAGAGAAGAGAGAGAGAATTGTCCTGAGTGTTGTTGATCTTGCCTGAAGAAGACCTAAGAGGTCGAAACGCGTCGTGTTTTGTCTTGTGCTTCGTTTGTCCCTGGCTGATGTTGTTGGGTGGATTTGTGTCACACACTGTTAAAGATCTGATGTTGTTGGGTGGATTTGTGTCACACACTGTTAAAGATCTGATGTTGTTGGGTGGATTTGTGTCACACACGTTAAAGATCTGATGTTTTGGGTGGATTGTGTCACACGCTGTTAAAGATCTGATGTTGTTTGGTGGATTTGTTTCAAACACTGTTAAAGATCTGATGTTGTTGGGTGGATTTGTGTCACACACTGTTAAAGATCTGATGTTGTTTGGTGGATTTGTGTCACACACTGTTAAAGATCTGATGTTGTTTGGTGGATTTGTGTCACACACTGTTAAAGATCTGTTCAGATTTCCCGCCTGCAGTCGTCTCACTATGCCGCCAACCCCCTCATCGCAGGAAGGGGAGGAGGAAGAGGGAGAGGAGTGATGGAGGGACATGGAAGAGTTGGGAAAGAGATCGGAGGGGGGGGGGGGAGGGGCGGGAAAGGGGGAGGCAGAACGGGGTGGGGTGGGTGGGGCGTTGTGGATAGCAAACACTACTCTCAGATATTGACTCTCAGGTAAGGAGAAGCGGTCAGGTTTTTAGAGTCTAAGTCCGCTATTAGTTCCATGTATGTAATGTGCGTAATCAGTTTCAGTTTCGGTTTCATCAAGGAGGCGTCACTGCGTGTGGACTAGTCCATATACGCTACACCAGATCCTGCTAAGCTTTGAGACCACACTGCGCATGATTTTAAGCTGATAGATAAATGAATTAACAACTAAGATGAGGGAATTGAAGAAGAGGGTCTCGTGGCTACGACTTAGTAGATGTCTGACCTACGCATTAGCCCAACGCGCTGGTCAGACCTTGAGTGCCTACCTGACATTGGTTGTGTATTCCTTTTTTCACCAGCACATGCTCAACCTTTCCACCACAGGCGGCACACCAACAATTAATGCGGCAAAAGCTTGCTTAAGAAGTCGAGTATTTATAGACTGGCGCAATTAGATTGTTCTGGCAATGTTTATTGTGTCTGAAAGTTGACTCTTCCTCCTTTTATTTCCTGTGGCCATCAAGGTGCAAGCCAGGTGGTTCCTAGCAGACAGATTACAATCAAAGGAAGGGGACTATTTTGTTTCTTGGAGCTGGTGCAAAGATGGGCCATGGGGTCACGGGTGAGTGCCAATCCTGAAATGTGTTGTCAGCGAAGAGGAAGGTTATGCATTTGAAGCTTGTTTGTGATTTCATCAGTGAATATTCCCCAAAAGCTAGGAAAGTAATTGGTGGGGATTGTTCTTTTGATCAAGTATCAGTTAAACATGAAATGCTGGCTCAAGTTTATGGTGGGCCTCAAAGCGCTTACGAGGATTAGAGAGTGTTTTAGTGCAAAATCTCAATTGTGGCGTGTGGCCACATCCCCCCTTTGTTCCCAAATCCCCCCTCCCCCTCACCTTTGTTCATATCCCCTCACACCTCCCACCCTTGCCTTCCGCACACCTGGCTTCCTCTTCCTCCCTCTCCCATCTCCCCCACCCCTCTCTGTCTCTCTCTTCCCAAAGCACAGTTTTCTTCCACTCCACGCGATAGTCACAGACACGAAACGCCAGCAGACAGTACACAGTCGAAGCTGTTCAATGTTCCCAAACCGTCTGTCTGTCTGTCTGTCTGTCAACCTTTGTGGCAACCCACCCTCACTGCTTTGTAGCTGTACGCCAGGGTAAATCTTCCGTGACTGTAGTCAATAATGACGGTGGTGGCGTCTGCTTCTTGTCTGCTGTCGATTGGGTCCCGATGGCTGTCAGAGTTAAAGAACTGGGACATGTTATGTAGCAGCTTGAGGGAATCCGGCTTCCAGGCCCGGATCTTCGCCGTAGAAGCTGGAGCCAGGGAATTTGTGGGCTCATCAGCCTATGACCTCATGAATCAGCTCGGGATTTCAGGCAAGAAGAGGACCAGAACCCTGAAGGCAATGGCAGAGGCAGCCGAAAAGAGTTCCAGCTGGATCTGGTCGAGGACTAACAAAAGTGAACTTCATGGGACTTAAGTTTCCCAGCTTAGAACAGGTGTCCCGTTAGCCGTGGGGTAAGCCATCCATCTAAAAAGGCACGATTTTGAGAAGCCCACCCATCCAAAAGTTGCTTGCTCGAATCCCAGCAGCGCCAGAAGAAATGTTGGCAGTAGAAGGGCATCTGGGAGTCATGACCTGGATGCGGCCCGGCCCCCTTAGAGTATAAGGAGTTCAGGACTGAAACACATGTCTGAGGGGTGTTCTTCTCTGAAGACTTTCTGCTGTCAAGCTCTCCCTCAGAGTGTAAGGAGTTCAGGACCGAAACACTTGTCTGAGGGGTGTTCTTCTCTGAAGACCTGCTGTCAAGCTCTCGCATAGAGTGTAAGGAGTTCAGGGCTGATGTCTGAGGGGGTTTCTTCTCTGAAGACCTTCTGCTGTAAAGCTCTCCCATAGAGTGTAAGGGGTTCAGGGCTGATGTCTGAGGGGGTTTCTTCTCTGAAGGCCTTCTGCTGTCAAGCTCTCCCTAGAGTGTCTTCCTGTTGTACACCATTTCACCCAGAACTTTGGGAATGAGTTTTTCCTCTGTACCATACAGCTGGCATGATATATTGGACATTACAGACATTATAGATACTATGAATCGTTTACATTGGTGGTTATTTATTATCGTTGTCATTATTGTTATTGTTGTGATCATCATCATTACTATTATCATTATCATTATTATCATCATCATCATTATTAATTTCATTATTTTTGTTGTAGTTGTTATCATCATTATTCCTTTCTTCCCTTGTGGTCAAGTTAAAATTGAATTCGTATTATGTGTATGACTGACAAATATGCCACTACAACAAGGACAAATTCGTATTATGTGTATGACTGACAAATATGCCACTACAACAGGGACAAATTGGTATTATGTGTATGACTGACAAATATGCCACTACAACAGGGACAAATATGCCACTACAACAGGGACAAATATGCCACTACAACAGGGACAAATATGCCACTACAACAGGGACACCTCCAGCACATTGCCATAGTACCGCACACTCGTCAACTCTGATTAAAACAAACAAACAAATTGAAAGACCACTGCACTCAGAACTGACAGATTTTCTGCATGACCTTTGTTTGCCCTCATAGGACTTTGTAAGGTTGAGGTTGGTTCTGTTGCCTGACCTTTTGTAAGGTTGAGGTTGGTTCTGTTGCATGACCTTTTGTAAGGTTGAGGTTGGTTCTGTTGCCTGACCTTTTGTAAGGTTGTGATGTTGGTTCTGTTGCCTGACCTTTTGTAAGGTTGTGAGGTTGTTCTGTAGCATGACCTGCTCTTTAGTGTCCTTGTTCTCACTCATAGTGGAAAATAAAGACACGTTAGCTAACAAGAACCAGCCACTTTGAATCTGTGGTTGTTAGCGTCGCGTGTTTTAAAAGCGTCAGGAGGTTGTGGGTTCAGTTCTCTCCTGCCTAACTCCTTATCAGAGTTGAGCGTGGTGTGTGAGCTCCAGTGAGAAGTCTGGTACCACAGAGCGGAGCTTCATCCAGCTGATGGAACTGTCCCTGTGAGTGTCGCTCCAATGTCCTGACCAATACTGCAGGTGTCCAATGTCCTGACCAATACTGCAGTTTCCAATGTCCTGACTAGTACTGTAGGTGTGCAATGTCCTGACCACTACTGCAGGTGTGCAATGTCATGAATGACCACTACTGCAGGTGTCCAATGTCCTGACCAATACTGCAGGTGTCCAATGTCCTGGCCAATACTGCAGGTGTCCAATGTCCTGGCCAATATTGTAGGTGTCCAATGTCCTGACCAATACTGTGGGTGTCCAATGTCCTGACCAATACTGTAGGTGTGCAATGTCCTGACCAATACTGCAGGTGTGCAATGTCCTGACCAATACTGTAAGTGTGCAATGTCCTGACCAATACTGTAGGTGTCCAATGTCCTGGCCAATACTGTAGGTGTGCAATGTCCTGACCAATACTGTAGGTTGCAATGTCCTGACCAATACTGCAGGTGTCCAATGTCCTGGCCAATACTGTAGGTGTGCAATGTCCTGACCAATACTGCAGGTATACAATGTCCTGACCAATACTGCAGGGATACAATGTCCTGACCAATACTGCAGGTGTCCAATGTCCTGACCAATACTGCAGGTGTCCAATGTCCTGACCAATACTGCAGGTATACAATGTCCTGACCAATACTGCAGGTATACAATGTCCTGACTAGTACTGTAGGTGTGCAATGTCCTGACCAATACTGCAGGTGTCCAATGTCCTGACCAATACTGCAGGTGTCCAATGTCCTGACTAGTACTGTAGGTGTGCAATGTCCTGACCACTACTGCAGGTGTCCAATGTCCTGACCAATACTGTAGGTGTGCAATGTCCTGACCACTACTGCAGTGTGCAATGTCCTGACCAATACTGCAGGTATACAATGTCCTGACTAGTACTGTAGGTGTGCAATGTCCTGACCACTACTGCAGGTGTGCAATGTCCTGACCAATACTGCAGGTGTGCAATGTCCTGACCAATACTGCAGGTGTCCAATGTCCTGACCAATACTGCAGGTGTGCAATGTCCTGACTAATACTGTAGGTGTGCAATGTCCTGACCAATACTGCAGGTGTCCAATGTCCTGACAGTACTGTAGGTGTGCAATGTCCTGACCACTACTGCAGGTGTGCAATGTCCTGACCAATACTGCAGGTGTGCAATGTCCTGACCAATACTGTAGGTGTGCAATGTCCTGACCAATACTGCAGGTGTGCAATGTCCTGACCAATACTGTAGGTGTGCAATGTCATGAATGACCACTACTGCAGGTGTGCAATGTCCTGACCAATACTGCAGGTGTGCAATGTCCTGACCAATACTGCAGGTGTGCAATGTCCTGACCACTACTGCAGGTGTGCAATGTCCTGACCACTACTGCAGGTGTGCAATGTCCTGACCAATACTGCAGGTGCGCAATGTCCTGACCAATACTGCAGGTGTGCAATGTCCTGACCAATACTGCAGGTGTCCAATGTCCTACCAATACTGCAGGTGTGCAGTGTCCTGACCCAAAACTGCAGGTGTCTATTTCTTTTGTCGAGCCTGGCTGACCCCCCAGGGTATATTTCTTTTTTATGAAAAGATTGCTGGGGTACAGTCCTGTGGTTTAAGTCTTGACTAAATGGAAACTCCAAAGCATCACCTTCGTCAAATTTCACCCTCATTGATCAGTATTAGCGCGCGCGCACACACACAACACACACACACACACACACACACACACACACACACACACACACACACACACACACACACACACACCATATAAGAAAAAAAGCTACAAAACCAGCAGCAAGTACTAAACACCAGCCACCTCAAATCAACCCCTCCTCGTCTGGGCTGGTGGTCAGGACAGAGAAAGAGAGAGAGAAGAGAGAGAGAGAGAGAGAGGAAGAGAGAGAGAGAGAGAGAGTAGAGAGAGAGAGAGAGAGAGAGTGAAGAGAGAAAAGAGGGAGGGGGGAGAAAGGGAGGTAAGCACAGGGAGAGGGGAAAGGAGAGGGAGTAAGAGAGAGAGGGGGTATTGAGAGAAGCAGAGAGAGAGAGAGAGAGAGAGAGAGAGAGAGAGGGAGACAGAGAGGGAGAGAGAGAGAGAGGGAGAAAGAGGGAGGGAGAGAGAGGAGAGAGAGGAAGAGAGAGAGGGGGGGAGAGAGATAGAGGGAGGGGGAGAGAGAGATATAGAGGGAGGGGGATATATATATATATATATATATATATAGAGAGAGAGAGAGAGAGAGAGGGGAGAGAGAGAGAGAGAGAGAGAGAGAGAGAGAGAAAAGATGGAGGGAGGGGGAGAGAGATGGAGGAGGGAGAGGTTTGTCGGTGTAGGTCCGGTGGATGGGTGTTCTTTTTCTTTTTTTTTTTTGTTGTTGTTGGTAATCTCGACCTTTCGCGTGACCGCCTGGGGTCACTGGTGCGTGTGTAAAGGAAGGAGTGAAGTGCTGCGAATGGTGAAGTCCAGAGGATGCACACACACACACACACACACACACACTCACACACACACACTCACACACACACACACACACACACACACACACACACACACACACACACACACACACACACACACACACACACACACACACACACACACACACAGAGAGACGAGAGAGACCAGAGAGGGAGAGAGACAGAGAGGGAGAGAGAGGACAGCAGGCAGCAATAGTGACTGGAGGAGAAGTGCCCAGTGTGGTGCCACACCCGTGGCCTTAACAATAACAACAATAACAATGAAGACCTGTATATCGTTACTTATCATTATTATCATTATCATGAATACCTGTATAGCACCTGTTCTCGCTAGAGACCAAACTTAACAATAACAACGATAGCAATGAATACCTATATAGCGCCTATTCTCGGCTAGAGACCAAGCTCTAAGCGCTTTACAATCAACACTCATTTACACAACGGGCTGCCTACCTGGTAGTGCCGACTGAAGAGCTGCCAGCTGGCGCTTCATTCAGTCGTTTCCCGTGTCATCCAGTCAATATCGTTCACTCATTTTCCTTGTTTCCTTCATTCTTTCCATTTCTCACGCAGGTGCATGCTATGTGTAACGCGTATCCATACCAACGGCCAAACTGGCCTATCTTCCGAAAGTTGGTGATGGGATTTACGTGTGTGCAAGATATTATGCGTGCGTTCACACACGGAACCTCGTTTATAGTCTCACTCGAAGGACTGTATGGGAAATGGAGTCAGAACCAATGTTAACTCCGAGGGAAAAATCCCCCTGTATCGAAACGCCCCGGCGGAGATTCGAACCCGCAACCCAGGATCACCAAAATTACGAGTCCGGGTGTCGTATATAATACTGTCGCCGTGGAATTGTATCGCAGCGATAGCATTTCACGTGAAATATTGTTGCAGCGACAATAATTGCTGGAAAAAAAATGTCGCGCGACAACTTTTCACGAAAAATGTCCCATAGAATATTGTAGCTGTCCATAAAATGCAGTATTTCCCGGGAAATACTGTCGCTGCGACACGATTTTATGAGCGACAGTATTATATAC
>JAFLJL010018132.1:2500-23918 GCA_018398815.1 Conus ventricosus
TTTTTGTCAAAGAAATTGAGTGGCGAGCCTTGTTCTCCTCCCTCAAAGCCAAAAGGAAGCATTTCGTTTTTGTTTCCGCAACAAAAAACGGAACTATCAGTTGAAGAATCTTGACAAATATTTGAAAACACAGCTTTGTGAGCTACCTTCCGAACCATTTGATGAAACCAAAACCTTTAAAACTGTTCAAGAAATGACTCCCATCTTACAGAGTGCTTGTTACTCTGTGAAAGATGACGAAAGGAAATCTCTTTCTCAGGCTCTTTTTTAGGGCATTGGCTTCAGAAAGCAAAGACATTTTGAAACAGTCAAAAAACAAAAACTGGGAGTCTTATCTGAAAGAAGATTTGCTGGTTGATCTAACTCGTGCAAGAAGACTAATTGAAGTGTCATTTTGTTTCTATTCTTATCCAAAATTTCACAAACTCGCGATTTCTTTCAATGAGTTATACAACAAACGAAAACTCATTCTGAAATACATACAATCCAACCCCAACTTTAAAGCATTCTGGCATGATACACATGACGTGTTAGAACCTGCATGGCAGGAGTAATTGAGCCACTTCCACAGCCAGTTTTACTACCGCTGGCCTGGCATTTTGCCAGCATTGATCCGGCTAGAAAGCACCCAAGCAATACTGGGTCAATCAGGCGAGCTCGCCTGATTGACCTAGAAAGCGCACGAGCCACGCTGTAGTATGACATGACTCTAAATATAGTAACGATCATGCATTCTCACTCCTGCCATATGACTTTGTATATAATGAAAGGATGTTTTGTGTTATGCTTGCCTTCTTCAACGACCTGCTTTACCTTCACCGTTTTGCTTCAACACCCTGCTACCTGCTTCAACTTCTTCACCTGCTCCAGGCTGCCTTTTTAGGCGGCCACAGAGTGCACTTTATTCAACTGTCTTGTTTATTAAATCAAGCTTTTGATAAATGCACTTGGTGGCTGCTTTGAATAATCTTCAGTTGACAGAGAGACTGACAGCCGTCTTGAATTTACGGCGCTTAAGCGCCACCCATAAACCCTTTCCCACTACTATTGTGTGTTTGTTTGTTTGTGTTTGTTGTTTGTTTGTTTGTGTGTGTGTTTTGTCCCACCCCACGCACGCACGTCCCCCACCCCCACCCCACGCACGCACGTCCCCCCACCCCACCCCACGCATGCACACACTTAAGTCACTTTTAAGTTCTTAACTTAAGTCATCCCCAAGTCATCCACAAGTTTTTACTCAAGTTATTCACAAGTCATCCTCAAGTCATTCACAAGTTCTTACCCAAGTTATCCTCAAGTTATCTCAAGTTACTTCTAAGTTTTTATTCAAGTTGTCCTCAAGTCATCCTCAAGTTCTTACCAAGTTAACCTAAGATCATAACTAAGTCATCCTTTAAGTACAACCAAGTTCTTATTAAGTTATCTTATAATTATCAAAAAAATACAATCTATGTTTTTTCTTAAATAGTAGATGTCTAAAAATAGTACACACACGCCTCAAAAACGTGCATCGTTGAGGATGTCTTGTCAGCGTTCTCTGCATAGATCTTAAGGAAGGTCTTACAATCCGAAGAAACCGCATTGATTACAATTCTGGTCTATGGAAATGTCTTTTATAGCTCCATGTCTTTATTTATTGACTTTATCATTTATAATACGCCATGATCTATTTTTATAAAAAATTAAAATAAGTTTTTAAAAATATTATTCCATTATAATGGGATCAAAATGATGCTTTGTTATTGGCGGTTTTTGGCGTGCAGTTGTGTTCGGCTTCTGTATTTAGCGGTGGAGATTTTTTGGGCTCTTGTTTTTGCCGCGGTTGTTTATATATTTTATAGCCGAAATAACTGCCCCCAACAGCAGCAAGAGCGCCAAAAATGGCAACATTTTAAGTTCAATATTCCATGAAGACTTTGGGGCCCTTGTATCGCATGGAGTTTTTATAGCTGGCATTGAATCAACTTGTTCTGGCGTTGGCGGCGTTATGTTTTCTGATGAGTCATATTCTGTAACATTAATTTTTTTTGTCTGTTCCACTCTGCTAATTTTTTCCTGCTTCAACACGCCCGGGATTTTTAATGGCCTCCACCTGATTCAGCGTTTTCTGCTGATTTTTGGCTTGGTTACTTTCTCCACCTGATTCAGTGTTTTCTGGTTCTGTTTGATTTTCCAGATCGTTCATTTTAAAGGGGAAATAAATCTATATGATTAAAAGTTATTAACCCCATGATTAATGGCGATAACAATGTCCAAATCTATAGTATAAATCACACCCTAGAGACTCTAATGACTTTGTTAAAACTGGATCTTGCGTTAAATCATACGTAAGATCTTGTTCAGAATCAATGGGAGCAAATCTACTGATAGTTTAGTGTACAACTAAGAACCGTTTTGCCCCACACTTTTCACCATTCTAGACCCTAGCTGCGCTTCATACCTGTTATGATACTTTAAAATGTCTTGTGGCGACATCTGTTGAATCTGTTCAATGCTGAATTCAGTTCGAGGAACTGTTTTGTTTTCCCCCATGCTGCCAAAGAATACAGCCTCTCCTTTTTGGGGATAATAGCTTGATCATCAACTTGGTCATTCATAAGTTCAGGAAGGTTTAGGCTGCCTTGTACTGTAGGAGATCATCGCTGTCATGTTTTTTTATTAAATTAAATTATTTTATTTTTAAAAAATGAGCACCGAAAAAACTATTGCCACCCTTTTTACCATTCTGCTGTTATTGGAGGCCTAAGTGTAGGATAATCAATGCTCGGTAAAAGCTTGTTAAGAATTAAACCAGCAGATCTTGGCAAACTAGACTTTGAGGATTCAGCAAAGCTGATTGCTATCATTGCAGCTTCGGTTGCTACGAAAGATTTTCTAGTTAAGCAAGGAATAATTCCAGACAATATAAATATGTAAAAAAAAAATACATTTATAAAAAATGCTTCACTCGCAATAATGATAGGCGGCGCTGTGGTGAATGCGCTTGCTTTTAGCGGAAGTAATTTCGCATTTAGTAAACTACGGGATGACGGCGAGATAAAAAGACATAACAAAGCTATGGAGGAACTAGCAGCTGCACAAGACGCCTATGAAAAGCAGAGACTTGAGCAGTTAGATTTTATTAATGACACACTGAAAGAACAGGGGCATGCAGCTTACATATTTAAAGATGTTGATCAAGCAATAAAACAATATTATCTTGTAACAGGCAAACCGTCCAGACATTGCCCCCACCAAAATTCAGTGACTTTTATCAACCATCAGAAAAACAAAAGATGCAAGAAATTGGGTTTATTGTCTTTGGTATGACCGTCGTGTATTTGGTTGCGCAAATATTGGCTGAATAAAAAATGAACAAAATCTATTATTCGCCCAAAGGATATTGGAAGGGCATCACAGCAATTAAAAAGCTAAGCCAAGCGGCAGGAGTCAGTGAACAAACAGCAAAGAATGGTTATCTAAACAAGCGATTTGGCAAATTTATTTACCAGCGCCTAGACGAATACAGAGACCACACTTTGTTAATACAACTCCAAACGACACCCATCAAATGGATCTTCTATATTTACCCTCTGATACGATTAGACGAAAAAGATTTAAGTACGCACTCACAGTCATTGACATGGCTTCAAGATACAAAGATGCGGAACCATTAACACAAAAGAGTGCTTCTGCTGTTGCTGTTGCCATACAACTGATATACCAACGAGGTCCCTTAACTTATCCTCGCATGATTCAAGTCGATGATGGAAAAGAATTTAAAGGCCAAGTGAATCAATTATTGTTAAAACACAGAGTTACTATTAGAAGAGGCATTCCGGGAGTTCACAGATCACAGGCTTTAGTTGAAAACTTTAACAAACATTTTAGCCGAAAGACTTTTCTCCTACCAGTATCACAGAGAGCTTATTGACAATTCTCGCAACACAGAATGGGTTAGAAGACTGCCCTCAGTTTTGCGCGCAATGAATAATGAAGAATTTAAAGGGCTAAAGCCAGTACAAGCAATCAAAAGAAAAACAATAAATGTTGCTGAAGGAGAGGCTTCATCCGGCAAACTATTACCATTTGGATTGAAAGTAAGGTACCTTTATTTACCGGGGGAAGCAGAAGGGGACACTCGCATTAGGGCAACCGATCCGGTTTGGAGTGTTGATCCATATGAAATAAAAAGAATTGTAAAAATGAATCCGCCCGTGTATTATTTACGAGAAACTGCTACAACAAAACAACCAGCTCCTCAAAGATCTTTTGTGAAAGAAGAACTGCAGATAATTCCGCCAGACACAGTTCCGCTTTAATTAATTTACGGTTCTCCAGTGCCCAATTGCATATGAAAACTCTGGATTAACAAACACCCGTTTTGTGTTTGTTCTATCTAATGACTTCTTTGTTACAACCGTTGTGTTGATCTCATGTAGATTAGATCGTAGTTTTACGTTGTCATGATGAAAAGTCTTATTGCCAAACAATGCTTCTTTGTAGTTGTCATGTGATATGTTTGACTGCACAACGCTGCGAGATATTCCCTTTGCTTTCTTAATGATTTTCTCCTGGCTCGAAATACTGTACATTTTTGACCTTAAACCAACAAACTCCTTGATCACCTTTCCAGATAATTCATCCTTCATCTTTCCTAAAACCTTCTTGTTAGTAATTGAATGCAAAGGAGAATCTTTAGGGTAATCGGACGTGTCGTACCATCCCACATGCCCTTTAGCTACTTCCATTTCCATGTCTTTATAGATGTCGTCAGTAGAGATATCTATAACAAAACTGTCTGTATCTGTGTAAAGTACTCTGGACTCAGGATACGAGGGCTTAAAGTAGTCATAAAGAAACTCTAACATCAAAAGCTTTGATAATTCTAAAACAGTAAACCCAATAAATACAGGTTTGTCTAATTTGACTTTCTTTTTTTTCATCATTATGCCAAAAAGCTGATCATGAAATCTTCTGAAGTCCTGATAATTTGGTTTTGAAGTCAGCTTAATTGCTTCGTTTCTATGGTGACCAATCTGACATCTTTACGTTGTGGGGATTCTCCATTAGTCTTTTCTCAAAACAAAGTTGTTGTCATCAGCTTGAAAAAAGTCTTTTTCTGAAGCATCTGTGGAATTTAGTTCTGAGATCAGTGTTTTCTTCATGATGTCTGGTTTCATGAACTGTTCTTGATCGAAAGCAAATTATCGATAACTGCTGTCATACTTTTTTAAACCATGTCCTTAAATAAAATTGTGAAGGCATGTAATGGCAGGACATAATTTTTTTTGCCTTCGAAGATTACGCACAAGTTTAGTTGGTTCTCTGGATCCATCTTTAGACTTTCTGACTGCTAAGGGTGTCATTATAGTAGGTATGGAGTGCCTGAGGCTATTCTATAGTCAACTTCTTAGAATGAAACCCACGCTGTTGATCAGGCGTTTTAAAACTGCCCAACCACTTTAATGCCTTTTGAAGATTATTTCGGATCGCCGCCTGTGTACATTTTACTGTTGCGTTAATTAATGGAAGCGATTGCGCCATAGCCCATCCATACAGATTGTTTGATCTAAATACCATGAGATAGTTAGCCTTTTACTTGGATCATAGTCGTCCAAGTATTGTTGTTTGCTTTACAGTAATGATGCGACGCCACATACTAATTCCTCAACGCAATCCGTTTTCAATCCATCTGAATATTGGTAAATTCCGACAATAAAATCAATTTGTACTCCAGTAAACGTTACGAAAGCATCCCCGTCATCCCGGGCGCAGAAATGTAATGCGCGGGATCCAAGCTGTAATGTTTCATGCAGGTCTTTCTGTAATTTTCACAAAGAGTCCGCCACAAAACATGTATCAGCCGTCAAGTACTGAGTCTGATAGTCTACCCATCGTTTACACTCTAACTTTTGCCACGATCTTGAGCTGCTGGTCATCAGAATCACTGATGTCCTTTCCTCTAAGGCTTAGAACAAGAACGCGCCTTAGGAGGAAGTGTCTCTTCGTCAAACCTTTCCCAACTGCTTCATGTACCTCATAAAGGATAACCACCCTTTCTCACAAGCGTTGGGTCTAAAATATTCTTCGTTTTGGGGCAGGACTTTACGGACATAGCCAGTGACTCGAATGAACCCATCATGTGCTGCATAGAGTCATAAAAGACATGTTATTTCGATTAAAGCCACATGTCACTTTTTGATGACTGTGCAATGCATGCTACCCTGAAGCGTTGGTTCCTGCTTGCAAATAAGATGAGAGTCGTAACCTCGCAAGTTATGAAAGAAGATGGGGCAGCTTCCATGTCTGTGGTTCAAACTTTAGTGAAGATTGCATTTGTTATGCGGGGCTGCCCTCCTCTGAACTTTCCACTAATGATGATCTGGTTCTTACCGCTGGCGCTAAGGCCACCTGTTGGATTCGCTGCGTCTGATGAGAGGCTAAACCACAAATCCAAACAATGTTGTGGCTGCTCATACTGTTGTTGGTCTTTGGGTCATCATGATTTCTGATAAATTCAGTTATTAGAACAATCATTACTCAACTTGCCGCATGCGCTAGTTTAAATCTTCTAGCCGCATTGGTCCTCTGTATTAATTCTGGCCTTGATGCGCGCCATCCGACCTACAACAATGAAAGCAAATGAACAAATCTGATGATTAATCATTAAGACTGTTTTTTCGAAGTTTTTGTGGCGCTGGCCCTTCATAAGGAACAATAAGCGACTCGAAGTCTGCGTAAACTACTATGGAGCATGTTACAGTTTTTTCCAGTTCTTACAAAACTAACTTTAGATCCTGGCGGGGGGGTAATTAGTTCTGTATTACTACAGGTCTACAGAACTTTTACAATGTTTTATCTGTTCACTCGCGGGCGTGCCACAGATGGAATTCTTGTTTAAACATTTTCTGCAGAATTCTTGGTTTGTGCCCAATCTTTTGAAAGTAGGCTGCATTAGTCTACTCATTGTTGTATCAATGTGTAATGCGGTTGGCCCCGCTGGCGAAAGCATTTTCAGTAGTAAGTCAACATGATTTTTGTCTGGCTCGCCAAGTGTTGGATGCTTCTTGGACACTTTTAATGGCTCTGTTAGATTTGTTTCCTCACTCCCATGGTAGATATTGACAGTTCATTGGTTTGTTTTGCTCTTCAAACTGATCAATTTTGGTCTACAATAACAGGAAAGGATATTCCAGTGAAGGTTTAAGAATCTTTGGTCGTTATTGCCGATAGTTAGTCACTCTTCTGCGTGGTGACGGACGTTAATGCACGCCTTGCGAGAACACACCACATAAAAACAATTTGTTGTCTGTATTCCTTATGTTTTAAAACAGCTCTTTTTTGCCAAAACGACTGCTGGAGGTAGTGGGAATGTAAGCCCTGCCTACAATCGCGGTGCCGCCTCCTTAGCCTGTTTTAATTCTAACCTAAGACTTCGCCCTCCTGACCAACCAGAGCCTCTCCTTCTTAGCTTCATCAGCGGCAGCATCAAACTGTGTAAGCAGTTGGTTTGCCAAAGGGTGTTAAGTCATTATGAGAAAGAATAGTCTGCTGTTTAGTGAGACCAGACTTCTAGGTTTTTCTTCATTTATTGTTAATTAGTCGATTTAAAAACAGCTAACATTACTTTTAACTGGGGGTCTATTGATAGTTTGCCTGGAACTTGAGAAAATTGCATGTACAACGGCTTGCCTGTCGTTTGGTTGGGTCATGACTTCTAAATCAATATCAGTCCGTGCTCTTGATACGTCTCTCTCGAGCATTCTTTCAAACAATTCGTTCATGTCCTTCATCTATCTTAGCCATTGCTGTCTTTCTTGTCTAAGCAAATATTTATGTAAATTAAAAAAAAATACTTAATCAGAATCAATATCGACGGCCTTTTGTGCTTGGACTCATAAACTAAAGTCTAAACACCTTTTGGTGTTGTTAATGTGAGGCTGTTTAGAACAGAGTTTTAATGTCTGTTTACTTTTTTTAAGCATCCTTTTTTATCCTGGCTCGGGGGTCTGGCTGTGAGAAAAACTTGTCACCGCTTTCCTTTGAAGATCAAAACTTCTTGTCTTTGGTAGTCATCAAAATCGGCCTGTAAACGATTAAAATTCTACATCCGTGATGTTTGAGTCAACTAGTGCTTTATTTATTGTCAGTTTGACGAGCTAAGTTTAGCTGTTATACGTTGAACCCATAGCTGTGTGCTTTTGGAGTTTAGTTTTTATTTTTTGCCGGGCCGCAATCTTTACAGCATGAGCACAGGCCGAGAGCTATAAGACAAACCTCCTAGAGGTAAAGCTGCGGGTGCGCCTCATGCCGTTGCTAAACGAGACCAAACACTCGTTCCTGCTGATAGAGCGCCTTATAGTCGATGTCCTCCAGTATTTAACATATGGAACAGCATTAAAGGCAGCAGAAGACCTTAGTTTGGTTTTGCTGTATTTGTTGAAAGGTCTGGCTTAGTTTTTGTTTGCATTTGCGTATAATGTTTGTTATCTGAAGGCTTTTAAGTCCAGGGGTTTCTATAAAACAGCAGAATTGACCTGCTATCTCTTCTCTGCATCTTCCGGTTGCGGTAGGCACATGTGGATAAACTTAACAGACATGCTTTGTATAAAAATGAAAAATAATTGTAGTATAATACATAAATTAATCTGTTTTCTTTGAATATTCAGCTGCGCATCATATAATAAAAAACAATGGACATTAAGGCGTTTATCGGATTCTTCTTCTTTATCAATTTGAATGTTTATTACGTCTCTCCTTTTCTCCGCTTCCATACAACTCATAGATCCTCGTGTTGACCTTAGGTCAATCCATATAAACCGTATTTTGTTGTTAAATAATCATCAAGCCTACATTGTGAAGATGTAAATCTTTAGACACTAGGTCTGCTGTTGGATTTCTACCCCTCCCCACCCCAAACAATTTTCTTATTTCTGTCAAAATGATGAGAAGGTTCTAGCCCGCTAGGTAGATTTGTTAGGGACTACCGTCAATTGTACATTTGCACTTTCGTTATTTTAGGTTAAAAAACTTTTCACTTGCTCTTTTGAAACGGTTCGTCATCTTCACACAGCAATAAATCCTTTTAAGCGAATGTTGCTGCGGTGCTAAAAACTAAAATTCCATATAGCGTTCTGCCTGCTTCTGGGTATGTGGTATGATGATTCACTCTTTCGTATTATATTGCTAATTTTGACAGCTATTGTTTCTTAATCAGCTTTGCTAAATCAGGGTTGCTAACAACGGTCAAATCTCTAACGAGATGTCAGAACATGGCTGTACGTTGCCTTCGGCGTGGTCTTGATGATTAATAACCCGTTTGTATTCATTAAAAAGTTGTTCATATGACAATCTGTCTTTTAATTGCTCCTTGAAAGTATGGTGCATGCGCTTTTAACAACTCAAAATCTAAGGGAATGAAAAGCGATTCCATACGCAACCTTTACAGCTACATACTTTTTTGCCGTTCGTTTAATATCTGCGGCGCCTATTCTATGTTTTAGCGCTTCTTCTTTTCAATTCCTTGAAACGCAAGGATCAAGCCCTTCATTCCCAGTTAGCCATAGATCAGTATAGGTTAAAAATATGTCTGCATTGTGGTAATGAAAATATTTTTGCCCCTCCAATTTTTATAGAAAATTTTCTTAACGAGTGCCCGCCCCCAGATTCTGTACAATGTCCTGTTTGGGGTCTGTTGTTGAAGCGAGTTCTATTTGGAAAGTAGACGTGCAGAGGCTGGCACAATTGACTTCATCCGCCCCAGGTCTCTGGAAATTTGACAGTTAGGAATTTGATCCGCCTCCATAGTAGATGGATTATTTGGAACGTAAATATTCCGCTTATTTCCCTTTCACGCCCCATAGGGTTCTTTCAGTCTTCTATACGGCGTCAAGAATCGAACCATGTGCTTGTGCCATTTTTTTATAACCAAAATTAAAAGTTAATTATTTAAAAAACATGGCAGGAATGAAGCTGAAGATAGCTTTATGGATGTTTTTGATCCCTGGAGGACGACCTGAGTGAAATGATCCCCTTTGACACAGCATCGCTCAACGCTCTCATTGCGGCTGTGAATTAACAGAAAGTAAGGCCAAATCATTGTACCAACGTTTAGGCCATGGGAAAACCTCCCGACTTTATAGCACCCTAATGCTTTTGAAGTAAAAAAATGACCATTTGTTTGTGAAAAAGAAAAACCGAATCAGGAGAACTTGTTCAGCTTACAAAACTAAAAACGGACCCATCAAAGTTTTTAGCCGTGGGTTAATTAGAAATAGGACTCCCTGCGAGCGTACAAAATCGCCTTGGCATTGCTGACCAAAATTAGATAGGCGATGCATTGCCTAAACTTTCCAAAAACACACTACAGAACTCCGACAAATACAAATGCAAACATGGGAATTAAAGAATTAAATCAATCAGCAGACGAATAATAAATGCAATAGAAGCAGAAACAGTTTTTTCCAGAAACAGCGGTTAAAGACTATACACGAACTCTCACCGTACGCCATGCGAGAAATAGCAGACCCTTGATCAGCTTTGAGAAGGATAGCGGCGAATAACCACCAATTTAGCAAAAAACTAGGTGAACTAGCATGCGCATATAAAAAGACGAAAAAGAAAAAACTCGTAGAGGCTGATGACGCCAACTTTGGACAATGATATTAAAGAAAGAATAACCCAAAGACTAAAAGCACATCTTGAACAAGAAAGATCCGCAAGACTAGAGTGACGACTACTAACCGAGACCAATACGAACTCAAGTGAACAGGAAATAAGAGAAAAACTATAGAAAAAATTTTATATGAAGGACACAACACTAGCAGAACCGATCAAAACACTTGTTTAGAGAGCAAGGAGTCACATCTTGGCAAGCGCATATAACAGCCTTAGGATTTTGCTATAAGTTACACTGGTGATGGCTAATACAGGCGGTGGTGGAGAGCCAAAGTTCCAGTGCCCGCCGCCATCGCCTCCCGCCTGCTAACATCTGGGTAAAAAAACAGACTTGATCATCTCTGCAAGTTTATGAAACAAAAAATTAGTGGTAAAAGCCGTGGACGGCTTTACCAGGAAATACTTGGGGAGTATTGCTCAGCTGGCTGTTGTCTACTGCAGCAAAGTTGTTGGCTTATGGCTCGAGCACGTATGGAATGTAGTTCTTGTAAATTTAGTTGGGTGACTATTTAGAATAAAGACTAAAGACCAAGTAATCCTATGCCAGTTAATCCAAGAACCGCGCTGTCTTTTCATAATCATGGTCATCGCGAAACAGAGTCCGCGAAGCTTTGCTGAGTCTTCAAGACTTTGGGGGGTTGGACTTCGGGATTAGATGACGTAATCTGCGGTGCTTTTATTGGTTTGTGTAATGAATACTTGCTCAGAATCTTATCTGTCCTGTTTTTCAACCTTCTGTTCAATTGCTGCTATAGAATTTATTATTCTAGTTTATTATTTGTACCAATCTTGGAGTCTGAGGGTCAGAAGGCCACCAGCATGTATAAACCCGTGCCAACAGCAATGTCTCCTATCGATCTTGCGTTATTGTAAAACATGTTGGTAACTCTTGAATTCTGAAGGTAAATCAACTGTAGAATTAATGGGTCCTCTAAATTTGCTAAGTATTGTTTTTTGCTGCGTCAAAGCCAGTAGGACGGCACAGTTAATGCTTCGATCTTGCCTGTGCTTTGCGCCCCCGTAGCCAACCACCAAACATAAGTACGAATAGAAGTCGTATATACGTCTATTCCCGCCCTAGTTAGGCCCTTTTAGAAGTGTCTAAGATAAATGTTGTCCATGCTGTTTTATGCTCTTCCTGTAGGGACCCGGGCTGAACAGTTATGCCTGAAACAAGAAAGATTTGCAAGGAGGATGCCAGTCATAGTTATACTTTCTGTGCGTGCCCCGAAAATAAAGGTCGCCTAGGCCATGAGTATGATCCAACTTTTGTCTAAAGCCTGTCTTGATGTTAATATTGAATTCGTTACAGATCCTTTCAAAAGCCTTCATGTCTATTATGTTGCTGAGTGGATTAAACGGTTTGTCATTTGGCAATGGCGCTTGCAATTCAGTCAAAATACGTCTGAAGGTGTAATAGAAATGAAATCGGTACACTGACCTCACCAAAGGATCATGGTGATTTAAATGATCAGCATACGCCACTCCACACCCAGTTGTTGCACAAAACACAGCAAAGTTTAACTGGTTCTGATAAAACTGCATCGGATGACTAAACCACGCTTTCTTGATGTGGTCGTTTTCAATAGGGGGTTAAGATATCTGCTTAATGGAGTACTCACCTTTTTATGAAAAGAGGCAGTCTGGGTCACAGCAATGTCAAGAGTATCAGTTGCTATATTTTTAAGATTGTAGTGTGGCCCAACAGAATATTTTGCATCAGTATATTTGAACGCGCTCATTTTTATTTCGTTCAAAAAATGTTTGTAACAATAACAACCCAAGACCGCCCTTCGTTTTTAGAACATGCTATTGATAACAATTGCGGGCCAAAATGGTCGCGCTCCATGAAATATTCTACAAAGTCGTATGGTTTAATATAAGCGAAGCCAAGGAGAATAATAAGGTTCTAAAAGTTGACAAAACAGGGACCAAAGTTAGCGAGTTAACAATAGATGATGGTTATTACGGGTTTTGCTCACTAAAAGAAGCAATGAGTAACTTTGACATTACTCTCAAACTTAACAATGCAAATCTAAAAACAATGTTAACATTCAAGCCTGAAGAAGAAGGGGGTTACTATTTTGATAAAGAGCTAGCTAAAATGTTGGGCTTTACAGCTAACAATTATAGATTTAGAGTTACACCAACCAAAACTACTTATGAGGGGGAAAGTCCGCTCGATCTTGCATTACATTCATTACTCTATGTTCATTTGGATGAGCTGAGCACTGATGAAAACTTATATGACGGAAGGCCCTCAACTGTTTTAAGAGCTCTTCCATCAGGGAAAGCTGCATATTGCGATTATGAAATTATACAATTCCCTAATTTACAGTTTAAAAGATTAGTTTGTGGAGGGTTGGATCATTTAATATAAAAATCAAAGACAAAGCAGGAAAAGTTGTGAAATGTGATAACCTACACATTGTTTTAGAAATAAAATAATAAGTTGTTCTAAAAAATGTCGCGTGGGCCAGAAGAACCAGGAGTTACATTAGCGCCTGTAAGGTGTATAAATTTAGAATTAAAAGACCTTGCAGACGTTGCGGACTTTGAACAGAATGGTGAGATAGGCGCTTTGTATGGTTTTGAGTACACTAAAGATGGTGATTATAAACGCAAAGAGGTTGGCGACAACAAAAAGTTTCCTAAACTAGAACAACTGCGCAATCTAGAGGCAAATAATGTTGGCCAGTATGAATATAAAATAGTTCGAAAACCTGACCTCAAATGGCACTTAGAACCATATTTAGAATGGGACATAAAATTTGAATTCATAAGCCCATTTACATTTTTTGGCCGTCAAAAAAGTTTCAGAAAAGCATTCAACTCTGGCCCTTACATGTAAGTCTTATGCCAGACGACAATAGTCGGAAAGAGATTGAAATAACGCCGTATGGGAAAAAGCAGTACATCCTCCACAGAAAAGAAACAGTTGTAAAAAAAGCTTCTACAAAATTACAGTTCTTTCCAAGCAGAAAATTAGGAGACACGTTCACAATGATATTTGAAATTTCTGTCTTTAAAGATGTGGAGAGGGATGGGGTTGTGGGCGTTAGTGATGACCTTATAAAAGGAATTAATATTAGCTGGCAAAACTTAGACGTTAAACGTCTTAACGTTACCATCGTCGTTCTTCACAATGGCGAGGATATTAAGATCATAACAACAAGCAACAAAATCACTGTTAACTTAAATAGAAACAATCTTACAGAACTGAATTGGATTAATCTTACACATTTAGGCCTTATAGGGTTTTATTATACTGAACAAGTTTTGACAGAGAGTATGATAAAAATAATAACTGGATTAGATTAAATTCTGCTATAAAACCATGGAGCAGTTAAACTTTATGACAAAAACTCCTCATTGCTCATTGATTTGTGGGCAGACTGGTTGTGGAAAAACAATATTTATCCTCGACCTGTTACAAACAGTTTATCGTTATAATTTTGATCATATTGTAATTTTCTGCCCAACACTTAAATGGAACAAAGCATATCATAATAGAAGGTTTATATGGACAGATGATGACATATTTAGTTGATCCTAGCAATAAACTGAGTGAGTGTTTAGAACAGTTTTATAGACTGTTTGAAGGAACGCAGACACTATTTATTATAGATGACTGTTCGGCAGAAAGAGACATAGTTAAAAAGAGAAACACTTTGTCGAAACTAGCTTTCAGTGGAAGACATGCCAGGATAAGTGTGTGGATTTTATGCCAGAAATATAACTCGGTTTTAAAGACTTAGAGAACAGTTAAAGACTGTAGTTTTATTTCACATGAAAGACAGAGACTCATTTGAAGAATGTTTGCGTGAAAATGATGTTATTGAAAACGATCAGGAAAAACACAGGATTAAGCAAAACTGAAATCTGAAAAGTTTAGTAAATTAGTATTGAAAACGGATAACCCTACGCAGTATGTTTGTTTGTAGATAATCGTTATTTTTTGGCTATTGAAGTCTTACTTGTCAGAGAACGGGGAAATACCAATCCTGGGTTACTTTCGCCCGAAACTGGGTGAGGGCGGAAGTGGCCCAGGATTGGTATTTCCCCGTTCTCTGATATGTATTTGATTGCTGAAATGTAAACTTTTTTTCCCCCCTTTTTCCCCCTTGCAATGAAGGTTCTATTTCAATTTCAGACATCTTACTTTATCACCACAACATATCAATGAGATGAACAAATGAAATGGCAATTACATCGAAGTCAGTGCCAAGTATCAACTATACATAGAACATACACTTCAGCATACCCTCAAATATATCTGTAGTGTAAGGTGAAATGAAAACTTTGTTGACTCTGAAGAATGTTTCTGTACAATTTATTGATGGAATATTAAAGTAGTTTCGCTCTCAGTTCTGTATCCTATTTGACTTTTGAGGTGACATTGAATGATTCTTATTTGCTACATAGAGAGGCAGTTCTGTATCTTATTTGACTTTTGAGGTGACATTGAATGATTCTTATTTGCTACATAGAGAGGCAGTTTGACTGACAGTCGCAGTATCTTTTAATCAGTAAATCACATGGAACTCACCACATACTGTTCTTCCTTCCTTTCAAGATAGAACTTTGCAGACTTTTGCCACAGTGTCTCGTCAGTTGTGTTGAAGTGATCAGCTTGAGAGGTCATGATTGTAATGTTGGCTGATGGAGTCCATCAGTGAATGAAGTTACACACCCTCATTGTCTCTGGCTTCCCCAGGGTCCTGTGGTGTAGGTTAGGCATTGTGGCAGTCTGTCTTCCTCCAAGAGTGTGTGCTGTTTGTAATGTTTAAAACATCTCAAACTTTTGGGTTTTTTTGACAATGCTGTTATTTTAAGCCAAGAGGACAAATAGCCAGAGGGAAGTCATGCACAAACATTCACACACACACATACACACACACACATACACATACATACACACACTCGCACACACACACACACACACACACTCACACTCACACACACACACACACACACACACACACACGCTGCATGTGGATATGTGCACTTGCACATATGCTTCTGTCCACACACACATGCATCTACACACACACACACACACACACACACACACACACACACACACACACACACACACACACACACACACTGGTTTTTTTTTCTCTCTCTCTCTGACACACACACATTAAACAAATACCAGTCATTCAGTCAAAGGTTAGTGAGGTATAGTAACTTGGTCAGCCATGAGGACAAGGTGTGTCTGTTCACAGAAACAGGGGAGCATGGAGGCTGTGAAAAAGCAGATAGCAGTGATGGCAGAGAGGTGGAGCGGAGACAGGCTGTCACCAACCATCAGGGGCCAGTTGGGCAGTCTGGTCGCAGGTGAGAATTTATAGCAGTGATGGCAGAGAGGTGGAGCGGAGACAGGCTGTCACCAACCATCAGGGGCCAGTTGGGCAGTCTGGTCGCAGGTGAGAATTTATAGCAGTGATGGCAGAGAGGTGGAGCGGAGACAGGCTGTCACCAACCATCAGGGGCCAGTTGGGCAGTCTGGTCGCAGGTGAGAATTTATAGCAGTGATGGCAGAGAGGTGGAGCGGAGACAGGCTGTCACCAACCATCAGGGGCCAGTTGGGCAGTCTGGTCGCAGGTGAGAATTTATAGCAGTGATGGCAGAGAGGTGGAGCGGAGACAGGCTGTCACCAACCATCAGGGGCCAGTTGGGCAGTCTGGTCGCAGGTGAGAATTTATAGCAGTGATGGCAGAGAGGTGGAGCGGAGACAGGCTGTCACCAACCATCAGGGGCCAGTTGGGCAGTCTGGTCGCAGGTGAGAATTTATAGCAGTGATGGCAGAGAGGTGGAGCGGAGACAGGCTGTCGCCAACCATCAGAGGCCAGTTGGGCAGTCTGGTCGCAGGTGAGAATTTATAGCAGTGATGGCAGAGAGGTGGAGCGGAGACAGGCTGTCACCAACCATCAGGGGCCAGTTGGGCAGTCTGGTCGCAGGTGAGAATTTATAGCAGTGATGGCAGAGAGGTGGAGCGGAGACAGGCTGTCACCAACCATCAGGGGCCAGTTGGGCAGTCTGGTTGCAGGTGAGAATTTATAGCAGTGATGGCAGAGAGGTGGAGCGGAGACAGGCTGTCACCAACCATCAGGGGCCAGTTGGGCAGTCTGGTCGCAGGTGAGAGATTTATAGCAGTGATGGCAGAGAGGTGGAGCGGAGACAGGCTGTCACCAACCATCAGGGCCAGTTGGGCAGTCTGGTCGCAGGTGAGAATTTATAGCAGTGATGGCAGAGAGGTGGAGCGGAGACAGGCTGTCACCAACCATCAGGGGCCAGTTGGGCAGTCTGGTCGCAGGTGAGAATTTATAGCAGTGATGGCAGAGAGGTGGAGCGGAGACAGGCTGTCACCAACCATCAGGGGCCAGTTGGGCAGTCTGGTTGCAGGTGAGAATTTATAGCAGTGATGGCAGAGAGGTGGAGCGGAGACAGGCTGTCACCAACCATCAGGGGCCAGTTGGGCAGTCTGGTCGCAGGTGAGAATTTATAGCAGTGATGGCAGAGAGGTGGAGCGGAGACAGGCTGTCACCAACCATCAGGGGCCAGTTGGGCAGTCTGGTCGCAGGTGAGAATTTATAGCAGTGATGGCAGAGAGGTGGAGCGGAGACAGGCTGTCACCAACCATCAGGGGCCAGTTGGGCAGTCTGGTCGCAGGTGAGAATTTATAGCAGTGATGGCAGAGAGGTGGAGTGGAGACAGGCTGTCGCCAACCATCAGGGGCCAGTTGGGCAGTCTGGTTGCAGGTGAGAATTTATAGCAGTGATGGCAGAGAGGTGGAGTGGAGACAGGCTGTCGCCAACCATCAGGAGCCAGTTGGGCAGTCTGGTCGCAGGTGAGAATTTATAGCAGTGATGGCAGAGAGGTGGAGCGGAGACAGGCTGTCACCAACCATCAGGGGCCAGTTGGGCAGTCTGGTTGCAGGTGAGAATTTATAGCAGTGATGGCAGAGAGGTGGAGTGGAGACAGGCTGTCACCAACCATCAGGGGCCAGTTGGGCAGTCTGGTTGCAGGTGAGAATTTATAGCAGTGATGGCAGAGAGGTGGAGCGGAGACAGGCTGTCACCAACCATCAGGGGCCAGTTGGGCAGTCTGGTTGCAGGTGAGAATTTATAGCAGTGATGGCAGAGAGGTGGAGCGGAGACAGGCTGTCACCAACCATCAGGGGCCAGTTGGGCAGTCTGGTCGCAGGTGAGAATTTATAGCAGTGATGGCAGAGAGGTGGAGCGGAGACAGGCTGTCACCAACCATCAGGGGCCAGTTGGGCAGTCTGGTTGCAGGTGAGAATTTATAGCAGTGATGGCAGAGAGGTGGAGTGGAGACAGGCTGTCGCCAACCATCAGGGCCAGTTGGGCAGTCTGGTTGCAGGTGAGAATTTATAGCAGTGATGGCAGAGAGGTGGAGCGGAGACAGGCTGTCACCAACCATCAGGGGCCAGTTGGGCAGTCTGGTCGCAGGTGAGAATTTATAGCAGTGATGGCAGAGAGGTGGAGCGGAGACAGGCTGTCACCAACCATCAGGGGCCAGTTGGGCAGTCTGGTCGCAGGTGAGAATTTATAGCAGTGATGGCAGAGAGGTGGAGCGGAGACAGGCTGTCACCAACCATCAGGGCCAGTTGGGCAGTCTGGTCGCAGGTGAGAATTTATAGCAGTGATGGCAGAGAGGTGGAGTGGAGACAGGCTGTCGCCAACCATCAGGGCCAGTTGGGCAGTCTGGTTGCAGGTGAGAATTTATAGCAGTGATGGCAGAGAGGTGGAGTGGAGACAGGCTGTCGCCAACCATCAGGAGCCAGTTGGGCAGTCTGGTCGCAGGTGAGAATTTATAGCAGTGATGGCAGAGAGGTGGAGCGGAGACAGGCTGTCACCAACCATCAGGGGCCAGTTGGGCAGTCTGGTCGCAGGTGAGAATTTATAGCAGTGATGGCAGAGAGGTGGAGTGGAGGCAGGCTGTCACCAACCATCAGGGGCCAGTTGGGCAGTCTGGTCGCAGGTGAGAATTGATCACTTTACCATAACTCATTACCCATGACCTTAGAATTGATCGGTTTACCCTAACTGATTACCCATGACCTCGTCGGCTGGGCTATAAGCAACATTATCTTATCTTACCCATGACCTTTTCCCAAGATAACTTGTAAGAAGGTGGCTGCTATACCTGATCGATGACTTACGAGATATAGGGAACGGAGAATGTAATCTAAATGTTTTTGCGGTCCAATTGTTTTCAGTGAGGGACATGTTTGAATGCTTATTCTTTGTGAACCTTATTTCAGAACGTTAATGTGCATTGTCATATTGTATTTGAATTTGCGGATGTGTAAAAGTTCCGCTGTGCTTTCTTCATGGAGTAGGTGTATGAGGTTGCAATTTGTAATTTGTTTTGGCAGTAGAATCAGAAATGAGTGTGTATTGTGTGCAGCTGTGAAGGAAGGGAAGCTGGAAGAAGCCCAGGAGTGGCACCTGGCGTTGATGGCCAACCACAGCACGGAGGTAAGTGTCACCACTGCTGGGATGGGCCCTGTCTTTTTTTTTTTTTTAGTTACTGGCATGTGTCCAGCATAACTCTCAAGTCCAAGGACGTCATACAGGACACAGAGGAGGCTGGGTAGAAGAAGTCTTGAACTGACAAGGTTAGGGACTGCAGTGGTTACCACACCTTCCTCTGGTTGTGCCTGATAGAACAGGAAGGTGTGGAGGTCTCTGCTCAAATGTCTGTAGTAGCACCTCTGTCACCTGCTGTAATGGGGCCATGATGAACATGGGTTGTGACTTTTTGTTGTTGTTGATAACTTGAGGAGAACAGTTGGGCAGACCCCCAGAAACCTTAGAAGGAATCCTACCAGTAGACTGACCCATCCGCGAATAAACGCTTGCACTTTATACACTCTGCTGATATATCCAGGTTGAGCGAATCCAGTCTGGGAAAACATTACACCTGACAAAGATCTCTAGGTGAGATATAAAGCTAGTGATGGAAGAAGCAGGACCAGTTCTTCACCCTGCTGTTTCATTACAAACTGATAAGGCAGAGTCAAGTACGGTCTTCATACCTAAACTGTTATTGTCGATATTTTTTATTTTCCCCTTTATTCCCCACTCATACTCTATTTTTCGCATACTCTTAACATTCTTGTCACACACACAGGGAAAATGAGAGAGACTGTTTGCAACTGTTAAAATGAGAGAGACTTATTGCAACTGTCTGCAGGTTAGCGAATGGTTAGCAGCTGTTGGACTACTCCTTCAGGAACTGTGTGCCAAACAGTCCCAACTGCTGGGCAGCCTTCGTGAAAGACAAGGACAGTACGAAGCTAACTACCACCACAGACATGCACAAGACTGTTGAGAACAGCGTTCTTTCAAACGCGTCTCTCTGTGAGAGGCCCGCGGAATGTCCCAAAGTGCCGTGGTCACCTTCCCAGGGTAAAGGCACAGGAGGAAGGTGACCCTGGTAAAGGACTGAGGAATGAAGGTGATGTCTGCTTTCTTGGTTTTGGGTTGTTGAAATTACCTCTGTCTGTCTCCTTGATCTGAAGCCTGGTACAGCTCTCGCCATACAACCTATGCAGAAATGTTGATTGTTGCTAACTATCTCAAGATGAAAGCTGAACTACATCTTAGGCTTTTTCCTAATGATGATATTAATGTGTTTCTATGTTATTGTAACATATTTCTATAACATGCAGTTTTAATGTTTTTTAATGGTGATATTAGTGTTCTTTTATTTCATTGTAACGTATTTCTATAACATGCTGTTTTTAATTTTGAGGAACCGAAACAGGGAAAGGACGGAGTCGTTCTGCTGCAACAGTTACAGTGGTGGGGAGTATCATTGATTGCTTACAAACAAGGAATCGGTCTGTGTGTTTGATTGACACATTTTTACACCCTTGCTCTTCAGGGTATTTGCACATGCGTGTGCATGCACGCATACACATACACATGCACGCACACATTCATGCATGCAGGTGCATACACATGCACGCATGCACACAAATTGGAGATCACATTATAAGGACGTTAACACTGGCTTGAAGAGCAACCACCACTGCACTATAGTTGAGTCATGGGCTGGGAGGTTGTGTGTTCGAATCCTGTCGGAGACAAAAACACTTAACGGTATTTATCAGCCTTGGCTAGCTCCTTCCCAGAGTGATCAAGTGTATCGTCAGGGTTGGAGAAATTTGATTTTTTTCACATTGCACCTGAGCATAGGCGTTGAATCAACATTGCTCTTCTGATTGGACAGTTCTGTGTGAACCTAATTAACCTATTCACGACATTGCTGCCTTAGCCTGCAGCTGAACCTGATTAACCTATTCACGACATTGCTGCCTTAGCCTGCAGCTGAACCTGATTAACCATTCACGACATTGCTGCCTTAGCCTGCAGCTGAACCTGATTAACCTATTCACGACATTGCTGCCTTAGCCTGCAGCTGAACCTGATTAACCTATTCACGACATTGCTGCCTTAGCCTGCAGCTGAACCTGATTAACCTATTCACGACATTGCTGCCTTAGCCTGCAGCTGAACCTGATTAACCTATTCACGACAGCCTGCAGCTCTTGTGGCTTTAAACTGTGCAGAAAAACTGCTCAGTGGACAAAACAGATCACTGTGAACAGATCACTGTGAACAGATCACTGTGGACAGATCACTGTGGACAGATCACTGTGGACAGATCACTGTGGACAGATCACTGTGGACATATCACTGTGAACAGATCACTGTGAACA
>JAFLJL010018133.1:12500-16414 GCA_018398815.1 Conus ventricosus
CACACACACACACACACACACACACACACACACACACACACACACACACACACGACAGACAGACAGACGCACACACATAAGCAGACAGACAGATAAATAGATAGATTAGATAGACAGACAGATTGATTTTGGCTTAGTATTCATGGTAGATAGGTGGGTAGATATAAATAGACAGACAGACACGCACAGACACATAGACAGACAGACAGACAAACAGGCAGGCAAACACACAGACAGGGAGAGGGAGAACATATCATGCACTGGCCACAGCCAATTGTACTAGACGGCCAGATCGACACGGTTCCCAATAAAGGATCGCTTCCCCCTCCAGCCAACGTTTAATCAAAACAGAACCCTCCACTCTAGGCCGGGCCTGCCCCAGTTCTCTTAACTCATGGCTCAACCAAAGTCGGTGATTGACAACTCCGAGTAGCCATAGATAAGGAATTTATATTGCCTGGTCTTATCGCCTCGGGGCCATTGTGTGTATGGCTCCTGTCTCTGGTCAAAAGTCGATTTTTAGATATCCCGCTGTTCTATATTTCCGATCTGTAGGCGAAGTCTGGGAGAAAGTTATTGTGGTTTGTACTTAAGAAAAAACCCGATAGCGTTTCATAATTGCTTCCTTATCAAGAAGATTTCTGGAGAAAAAACGGTGTTGACTTAATTCCCCCCCCCCCCTCCCCCTTTCTGGGCCGGGCATTTTGCTGACAATGTAAAGCAGGGGTTTAACTGTCACTTTTTATCTCAACAGCAAAGAAAGACATGGGAATTATTCAGAATTTTCCCCAACGCTTCTGATAAGCCGAGCCAAGGACAGTACTTTCTAGCACAAAAAAGCACACAAAATTATGCGTAAAGTACGTTCAAACCCTTCATAAAATGATAGCACGGTATCGTGTAAGCCATCTTTTTTGGCCTTATATTTTTTTTTGGTCCATAGCGATAGAAGATTTACGAAAATGGCGAAATACACTGATAAATATGAAATTCAATAAATGCACCCAGTGTCGTGTGACTTAATTTCTCAGTCATTTTTTGCAACAAAAAAAAAAAAAATTGTTCCAGATTTTCCCCCTTCTTCCCCCCTTTTGGTGAATCGCGATCATGCGCGTAAAATTGTTACATCCTAACGCTCCCATTCATTCGTTATAAACTGTTTCTGCTTTTTGATGTTATTGTCGCGAGGGGGGGGGGGGGGAGGGGGGGGGGGGAGGGTAGAAATTTTTTTAAATGTTCGGGCTTTAATTGCACTAATTCTTTTACAAAACCCAAAATGAAAAAGTGACATTCTTATGTTATTCCTTGGGTTCTGGGTTTTCCTCAATCATTCTATGTTTAAACCCCTGTGAAGGACGGCGACCCAGCCACCGGAAGCTGCGAGACATAGCACGTTTTTGTGGCGGGGCCAGCCTTCCCTACGGTTTTTGTGCCGCAGCCCGTGTTTCTGGCTTTTTAGTCCGGGTTTTTGGAGTGTGTTGTGTGTGTGTGTGTGTGTGTGTGTGTGTGTGTGTTGTGTGATGTGTGTGTGTGGTGTGTGTGTGTGTGTGTGTGTGTGTGTGTGTGTGTGGTGTGTTTGGGGTGTGTGTTGTGTGGTGTTGTGTGTGTGTGTGTGTGGTGTTGTTGTGTGTGTGTTTGTGTGTGTGTGTGTGTGTGTGTGTGTGGGTGTGTGTGTGTGTGTGGTGTGTGGTGTGTTGTTTGTGGTGTGGTGTGTGTGGTTTTGTGTGTGTTGTGTGGTGTGTAAAGTGTGTTTGGGCCCGGATGTTCTGTTCCCGGGGTTGGAGGCAAAGCCAAGTTTGAACAAGGTGTTTCCGTTTAGCTTTTTTTTTTTTTAAAAATTTCCACTTCATTTCAATACTCACAGGGACAATGCTGCCTTTTAGGCTTGCAAGTCAAACCCCCTAACCTGTTCCTTACTTTGGTTCAATCAAAGACCTAACCTGTTCCTTATTTTGGTTCAAACAAAAAACCTACCCCCTTCCTTATTAGGTTCAAAACAAAATACAACCCCCTTTCCCACGCCACACAACCACCACCACACCACACACACACACACACACACACACGCACGCAGCACGCACGACGCACGCAGCAGCACACACCAGCACGCAGCCGCACGCAGCCGCATACACCCCCACACACACCCCAAAACCCCACACACACACACACACACACAAATCCAAAAACCCCAAAACACAAACCCCCCCCACACACCACACCCACACCCCACACACACCCCCCACACACACACACCCCAACCACACAACCAACCCCGTGCGCGCACGCACGCACGGCCCAGAGAGGGTTAGCTATTGAACGGTCACTGTGGATCAATGCATTTCTACACTGAACGTGGAAGATGGGGTGGTGAGGGAGGCAGTGGGTGGGGTTAAATGATAGTTGCATTAACTGGGGAAAGATGATTTATAACTTAACGTTTTGATGGCGTCTTGTTTTCTAAAGGGTATGGTTTTTTGTTGTTGTTTTTGTTGTTGTTTTTGTTTTCTTGGAAGTAAAAAAGTTATGGCAATAGTTCACCAAACAAAAATGTATCCGCCTTGCACCCCCCCCCCCCCCCCCCCCCCCCCCCGGGCCCCCACCCCCCTTCCCCCCTTTTTTTTGGGTTGGGGGAGTTTAGAAAAGATTCAGGGTCTTTGGGTTTATTCACGTCTCTTCAAGAGCGGGAGACATCACAGGTAGGTGACGCAAAAAAATCTTTTAGATTAGAAGCCTACCCCCCCCCCCCCCCCCCTCCTCCCCACCCTGCCCTACCTTCCCCTCAGACAAGTGTTCTGGTCCTGAACTTCTTGCACTCTAAGAGAAGGGGGGGGGGGGGGGGGGGGGGGCTTGTATCCAGGTTATAACTTCAGGTTATGCCTTCTTCTGTCCGTCTTCTTTCACGAGGTGGGGGGACACAAAAAAAATAATGACATTAGACGACAAACAACAATAGGATTCAACATTTTCCCCTCCACTGAATGAGTCTCACAATCATTTAACCTATTCATGAGGGGCCGGAATAGCTCAGGAGTAGAGCGCCCGGACTCGTAATCTTGGTGATCCTGGGGTTGGGGGGTTCGAATCTCCGCCGAGCCGTTTCGGTACAGGGGGATTTTCCCCTCGAAGTTAACATTGGTTCTGACTCCAATTCCCATACAGTCTTTCGAATGGGACTATAAACCGAGGTTCCGGGGTTGTGAACGCACTTATAACATCTTGACACACAGTTAAAAAACCCATCACCAACGTTCGGGAAAAGAAGGCCAGTTTGCCGTTGGTTATTAAAGTGTTTCCTACACTTAGAAGGGTGGCTTAGTGTGAATGTCTACTTAGTGCGTTAGCTATTCTAGTATTTGGGGTTTCTACTTTATGCACACAAACACATACACAGCACACGTGCAACTCACCCTGCCGTACTGGATGGCGAGTGGGTTTTCAGTCTGTGACGCGCTCTGTCGTGGCCGGGCTTGCAGCTTTCAGAGGGGTCAAGCGTGAGGGCGTAACCAGGAAAGGCGACGGCCACGTCTGGTTCCGCTGGTCAGGTATGGGGGTTGTTGTCACAGTCGGTGTTGGTCACAGTTGGGTGGTCTCCGGACGCCACACGTCGCTCCCGTAGTTGAGGTAGAGGACGGGCGTCCGCAATGGTAGTTGGCTGTCTGGCTTTGTAGTCGGGGCTGGCTTTGAGGGAGATCCTTACTCGACGGGGGTGCGAGTCGAATGCAAACCAACTCCTTCCCGCCCTGTCCCTCTGCTCGTGAGTGAGCACTGCTCATTGCGAGGCGCACCTTCCGGGTTCCGGTGGTGAACCGAGTGCATATGCACGCTACACTCGTGCGTCACTACACTCCCCCGACTTTATTAAAAAGCTTCAATGAGTGTAGTTCCCCCGCAAGAGCCCAGGTCGGAGCATCCGC